>CACVKI010146247.1:0-13951 GCA_902732785.1 Trichogramma evanescens
GTTTGTCGCTGTATTTCATTGAGTAATTATCAAAAGTACTCTCTGAAAATCTGCATATCGATAGGAAATTTCCTCAGCTTTCGATTGGCCTTATTAAAAAAAATCTTAAAAATGCCGTTTTTGAGATATTTGAGTTTGAAAATTTATGTCAAGTTTTTCCGGGGAAAATGGAAAATTTCGGAAAATCTGACATCACCATCGGAAAGCTGAGGAAATTTCCTATCGAAATCATATGGCACATATTTTTTCTGGGTGCATTCAAGTGCTTTTCTGGCGAGTTACAAATTGAGCATTTTCGATTAATAATGCCGCGCGGGCGCCGCGCTAGGAGACTTGACGTGAAATGACTCATATAAGGAGACGAGCGACGAAAAATATCCCGATGCTTCGCAGAAAAAGGGTTTTAACGAGAATGCTTAATTTTTTCTCTCTCGTCCGCGCAGCAAACCGCGAGGAGAGAGGGATACAGCAGCAACGGCGGCGGCGGTGGCGGTGGCTGGGACGCAACGCAGGATTTATGCGAGAGATCGCGATGATGCAGGTCGATACCGAGACCGCGACGACGAAGACTACTGCTGCTTCTGCAGCTCGACTCTTTTTCTTTCACTCTCGTGCGGGTGAACGCAGCCTTGAAACGATCGTTTTCTTTGTCGTTTCTTATACATACACACAGAAGAAGGTGTGCGTATGCGCACGAATGTGATAAAGAATTTGAGTACGTCGTCCCCCATGCGAATGCTCCGAAATCCCCCGATGTACGATGTACGTATGAGCATGGAAAAGATGTATCAAAGCTCCCCTGTTATTATAACGATAAAACATTGTAATAGGCTTGTGTAAGCTAAGCGCGCACGACGTGTCCAACGACCTCGACAGCATTTTTGTCTCGCGCGCACGCAATCGATTCAGTCATGCAAATTCCGATGAGTCGTCGTAGTCGTCGCTTGATTATCTTTATATGAAACAATGTCCTTTGCGTCTCTGTATACGTATTCCGCGTTATTATCAAAATTAGCGCCATTTTTTGGGGGGAGGAGAGAAAACAACTCGATCTCGTCGAAGATTAGATGCGCAGAATCGCGAGACGTGCAGGAGAGCAGAGAGCTCTGAGTAGAGTCTATAAGGTGTTCTTTTGAGCCGCGGCATCGCAGACGGCACATGCATCGACGCAACAAGCTAATCGAGCCGCGCTGCTGCGCTACGGCAACGCCACCTGCTAGCAATCTCGCTCATGATTTACATTTCGCATTATCGTCCTCTACTTTGGCTCTCTCTCTCTCTCTCTCTCTCTCTGTGCTGCGCGGCGAGCAACACAGACTGTGGCAAAATGAATGTCCTACAGTTTGTGCTATATGTGTGTTGTATGCACTGCCATATTCCTACGTACAAAAGGATTGGATGAACGGAATGCGCGAGATCTCTCTCTCGCTCCCTTCTCACTGGACTGCTGCTGCTTCTGCTGCATTATGCACTTTTGAGTTGTTGTTGTTGTTGTTGTTGTCGTCGTCGTCGTCGTCGTCGTTGTTGTTGTTGTTGTTGTTGTTGCTAATGCAGGCGCGATCGGAGAAGAAAAGGGAAGGGAAGAGGATGGAGGAGAAAAAGCACAAGGAACGAACAAGAAGAAGAGGAGAGGAGAGAAGTAAAGAAGGAGCATCAACAACAAGGCACGAAGGGAAGAGAAGAGAAGAAAAAGGTTCAGTGAGCTGCGCAGTTCAACAACAAACAGACGCCGCCTCGTAATTTGTTTTCATATACGTTTGCGCGCGCGGGGCCTCTTCTTCTTCTTCTTTGGTCCGGAGGGATGCTGTGTGACGCTGCTGCTACGTGTGTGAGAGTGTATGTATGAGAGTACGTGTATATGCTGCTGCTGCGGCGAGTATGCCGTTGCCGATCGATCGCGATCTTTTTGCTCTCTCTCTCTTCGTGCCTCTCTTTTGCGCAGCTCGATCCGTTCCCTCGCTTCCTCTTCATCTTGTTCTTCTTTCATTCCTTCCGCTGCTGCTGCTGCTGCTATATATGCTTAATGCGAGTAGTAGTGGTGGTGGTGGTGGTGGTGGGGCCTTGGCCTCTCCGTTTCCACGAAAAATTTCGGGGCCATCGCGCGCGAAGCACACACACAGCACAACGCGTCGTCGTCGTGGGCCTTTCTATATATTATAACGTATATATAAACTGCATTATAAACCATAGGCAGCAGATTCGCGCAGCAGAACGCGAGATCGGAGCTCTGTTGCTGCCTCGACTACACCGCGGCGGTCACAACGCATATAATCATGCGCGAGCAAACTTCTTCTTCCCCTCTTTCAATCGGCGCCCCGTTTCTTATTCTACTTTTTTTTACCTCTTTTTTTTATATGTATAACCCCCGCATTTGACTGTGTCTGTGAGCGAAAACTTTTTCCTTTTATCCGCACACTCACACACACACACACGTGTTTTTTTTTATAGACGCTTGGGTGCGATCGCTCGAGATGTTGATGGTGTTAGCGTTACGACGACGACGATCACAGAGAGAGAGCGAGTAGCAAGAGGAGAGTGAGAGAAAAGAGCAGCAGCAGCACAGGTAGGGGGTTACGATTTCTCGGAACACGCCTACACGCTTCTGCATAATACGGGGCTGGCTGAAGCTCGTACACATATACACGTATACCAACACACAACGACGCGTCGAATATTGTCTCGGGGCCGACGACTGCTTTGGGTTGTTGTTTGTGCGCGACGACGACGACGACGACGACCAAATCGGTTAACCGTCGCCTCTCCTCGTATATATATATATATATAGCAGCAGCAGCTCGGGCGCGCAGAGAGATCGGAATCGCTGCTGCGCTGCAGCAGTTAACGGAGAGCGAGAAACGAGTAAGAGAGGAGCCAGAAAGGGAGAGAGAGAGAAGCTTTCATGAATGGAGCAGCTCGCTCGCGCGCGCGGCCATGCAGACATAGGTGAGAGTATATATGAATGGAAGTTGGGTAATAAATCCGTGAACGATAATCGACTCGTTTTACGGTTATTTTTACGAGAGGACTGTGCAGCAGCAGTGCACGAGCCTATCTCACTCTCTCTCGCCCAAGAGAGGAGTTTTAGTTACATCTCTCGCAGCAGCGGCGGCGGCGGCGGCACGGCTTCATGATTGTTTATCGAGTTTCGGTTTTCATCCTTTCTTTCTTTCTTTCTCTCCTGTTTTGTTTTTCGTCCACGCACGCACCAATGCATATATTTATACAGCTGAAATTCCCGCCTCGTTAAAAAATACCTTACCTACCTTCGATCGATCTCGCGAAATGATTATAATTACGCGGTTATAAATGCAGCGGCCAAAAATTCCTCGCGCGAAGCAGCAGCCTCGCAGAGCTTTGGTAGTAAAATCGGGGATTCTCATTCAACCTCGCGAGAGAGACGACACTTTGTAAATAAAGTTGCTCAACAAGCTCGACAAAAAAAATATTGTAAAAAGCGCCGAAGAATTGCGCGCCGCGTATAGTACAAGCAGCGCGCAGAGATCATTTTCTAATCATTCGTGTCAAGGTTGAATAATCAGAGAGTGCACACGCTCGCGCGCGACTGTTTGTAAAACCGGTAAATTATGATGGCCAAATAATCGTATACACTCGCGCGTAGCAGCAGCAGAGCCGCCGCAGCCGCATTTAATTAGATAAGAATGTGTCAATTATCGCGACGGAGAGAAAACAAGTTCTTAAATTAAGGTGATGCCTAGGCCACAATTTTTACCAACCTAGCACAGAAAATGTATATTTTAATAACTTTTTTTCCAGGCTGATTTTCGAAAAACGGCTCTGTGGAGCCCTCCGTATTGTTGCTGTGAACAACTGCACCTAAATTCAGCCAATTTCATCAGGTAGTTTTTCCGGAAAACAGGATCGAAATTTTCGACTACTGTTTGCAGGATAAACAATTTTGATCCTGTTTTCCGGGAAAACCACCCGATGAAATTGGCTGAAATTTGGTGCAGCTGTTCACAGCATCAATACGGATGGCTCCACAGAGCCGTTTTTTGAAAATCCGTCTAGTAAAAAAGTTATTCAAATTTACATTTTCTGTGCTCGGCCGATTTAAATCAGGGCTTCGGCATCACCTTAAAAGGAGAACTATACGTGAGCGCTCGACGGACGCTGCATGCAGCAGCAGCAGCAGCACACAGCGGAGGTGTGAGCGGACGTAATATATTTTAAGCCAATGGCGAACGAGAGAGATAGAACGTTAGAAAATTTCTCTCGCTTGGCGCTTGTATATATGCATCATGGGAAGCTGCAGCAGCGACACACAGCTCTCGCGCGCGCCACGAAACAGCGACGGCGGCCCCCGGGCCAATCCATCATCTCGATAATTGCTTTCCATTCTCTGTATCGTTCCAAGTGTGTATGTATATGCGCTACACAGTAAATTCAAGCCTTCGGCCCGAGAGTTGTCCGAGCCGGGCCGACCTTCGGGTTTTAGTAGACAATTATACCCGGTTGGATGTATATACAGGGCATATCTAAGCCGGTCTATCCGAGTGGCAAATTAGTTATCAACGAAACTCAGTAAGCAGCGCAGCAGCAGCAGCAGCAACAGTAACTCGTGCGAATACACACTGCTGGACACTTCGTTGTGGCTAGTCCATTAGACTCTCGCGAGCTTAAATCCTCGCGCGTCGATTCGAAATTATTAATTACATCAGTCGAACTTCGGAGTTTATGTATCAAAAAAAGCTCCCGCGAGCACCGTTACGATTCAGCCGCGCGGTTCACTCGTGGGGCGTATATATCTCTCTGACACGCACCACCACGTATAATACCTACGACAAGAAAAGGAAGTCGAAGGTTGTCCATTGTCTGCGCGCTACGCGCAGGCCGCGAGGACGTATAGCTACTACTACTGCTACTGCAGCAGTACACTTATAATACGCTCGCGGAAAGACTAATTAGCTAAATGCAGCAACTTACTGCTGCTGCTGTTGCTGCTGTGATAACGGTTAAATGCCCGCCGTTACCGATGCACACAGACACACAACCGACCGACCGGCCGACACGTATTTATACAGTTGAAGCGAGTAGTTGACCGCGCGCCGAGTGCTTTCGATGGATCATACATGTAATTTGGTCGAGTTGTATTGTATTTTTGCGGGAAAAATTCTCACTTGGCTATATTTCTATTTACTATTACTTTTATAATCACGTAGCATTGTATACTGCACCCTTTCATCTTTCAACGGTGTATGTGTAAGATTTCTCGATCCTCGCGGGGCAAAGAAGAAGAAGAAGAAGAATTTACCTGCGCAGAAGAGAACTATACCCACGCAGAGATAAATGTATCTCTCGCTCTCTCTCTCTCTCTTCTCTATAATGTAAGCGCGTGTTTCAAATGGCATTCCTCCATTCATGCCTCGTTTACCTTGGCTCTTCCTCCTCCGCTATAATAATGTCTCGATAAACGTACGTACGTACGTATGAATACTAAGCTTTTTATGCATAGCACACACACATTTATACGCATTCTCGTTGTTCGTACCCGTATAAATGGGTCTGTAGTGTGCGTGTCTATGCCTACGGTCGCCTGGATTACCCTCGTTTTTGTCGCATCGTAAGAATTTTACATACACAATTTTACAACTCGACGCGCAGTACTGTATAATACATTGCATTAGAAATAACTTGGTGCGCGCGCGCGAGTGTATGATACAACGCACAGCAGCAGCAGCAGCAGCAGCAGACTCACGGAGGAGATCGAGTCGCTTAGAGAGATTACGCAATCGCATCGCGCGCGCAAAATGAAAAAAGAAGCAAAAAAAAAAAAAAAGATACCGATATTTTTCCCGGGCGTTGCTAGACATTGCGCAAGCTCGGCGCGGCCATACGTACGTATAGGAATGTGCTGTAGCTCTAACCGTACTGCACAGACGACGCACACATTTGTGATTATTATATATTCTTAATGTAACGATATAGTACTTAGGCGCACGAGGCATTCCTATATTGTATATGTGGAGTGTGTCGCGCCGCGCGTATAACGTATAATGCACGTAAGTCTCTGCTGCTGCTCCTATGACTGCGTGTGCGTGTGTTACTGACCTTGCGCAACGGCCCGCGTTCGTGTGTTATATAGGCGCGACACAAATTTCATTCATTCTTCCGCTTACTCAACGGTGGTGGTGATGCGACGACGAGCATCATCGTCGTCGTCGTCGTCGTCGTCGTCGTCGCTCGCGAGCCACGCATTATCTGCGCCGCGCCGCGACGCAGTTATACTCCGAGAGCTCTTTTCTTGCGCGTAAGGACGACGACGACGACGGACGCGCACTAGGTCTTGGAACGATGCATTTTATCTCGTGAAAAATTATTATACGTACTATCGAAAACGAAGGTGTGTAGCCGCCGCGAGCTTTAGTTGATTCTTTACTTCTATACGACGCGTTCGGTGTGAAAGCTCCCGTTGTTTGTGACGCACCACAGCAGCCTCAATAAGTGTATACATATCGATTTCAACTGGTTCGACGCGAAAGTACTTAAATTATCTAGTGGCCGCGCGAGCGCGACCGACGGACGGACGATCCTAATTATGTATTTATGCATCCGGACGAGGTAAAAAAAAGCCTTATTAGAGCCTCGACTCGAGCTGGTTAGGATTGGTAGTTTCTAAGCTAAAATCACCGCGACATTCGATAATCTCTTTCTGCTGAAAGTTTATAATATAAAAAAGTATGTACCCCATGAGTAGTATGAGTATGTAATCCGTGGAATCGACGTGACGCAAAGTGCTTTATAAACGCACGATGCAATGACGTCAATAGAGATACAGAGAGAGAGCAGCGATACAAGATCATTTCGTATCTAATACGTACGCGCTACGTATTCTCTTACTCGCTGCTGTTAAGCTTCCTTCTCCGAGTCGCGAGAACCTTCACTGGGGAAATTTTATCTCCCAATTAGCTTTCGTTGATTACATATACTACTGCTGCTGCTGCTGCTGCTACTTGAGTGCATCTCTCGCTCGGGAGCTTATCGAATAATAAGTTCGATGTATAATCGTGGCGCCAACAATTCCGATTATTCGGAGTATTATAATAGTTAGTACGCGATCGAGAGCTCGTTAAGCGTATACAACGGTGTATTATTATGCATCCGGCCCCCCTCCGACTCTTGGTGCACATTATTATAATATTTCATTAAAAATCAATTCCTAATCGCTTTCCCACGCGCGCAAAACCTCTCGGGCGAATGTATATGGCTCGATCGCACACATCGTGTTTGTGTATGTTTGCTACCCTGTGTAATATACGATGGTATATGGGTGTGTGCGTGTGTACACGAAAACACACATACACACGTATATGTAAGTGACGCGACGTCGTCGTCTCTCAGTGCAGCAGCTACAGCTTATGAATGAATTAAGACGTGCTGCACATGCTTGTGCAGTGTGCACATACGATCGGCGGTACGAGCGCACTTGCAATATGTAAAGCTACTACTACTACTACTATATAGCCAGTAGAGCAGAGAGTCGGGTCAGGCCAATGGATATATCCCCTTTGGCACTTCTACACACAAACGTATTATATACACGTATTTATGACACAGACGATAACAGAAGCGACGGCGGCGGCGGCGGCAGCACATACTCTCGTCATTGACAAACAAACGCTTCCGTTCGATCGGCGATTGCAAGCGTATATCTCGCTGTTACTGCACGATGTTTATTTTTTATTCACACGTACGAGAGAGAGAGGCTTATCAGCCGATTTATCGCCTCATACGTAATGAATTTCTCTCTCTCTCTCTCTCTGATATGTGTGTAAGGCTCTCTCTGTGAAACACGACGAGAGACAGATTAGTGACTTGACAGAAATGTAACTTGCTGTAGAGCTGCTAATGAAATACATTGTAATTGTTGCGTTAACACAAAAGTTGCTTGAGACGCTTGAATTTGCAATAAAATTAATTTGTAAAAAAATGCAAAAGGTCATGAAACAGGGCCGAATCGTCGGTTTTGCGAAATAAAACCCCTTTTTTCTCTTTCTCGCTCTTGTGTGTTGTCTGTCGGTGTATTTCTATATACCTGATATACCCCCTTCGATGACTCTAACAAAAGAAGGGAAAGATGAGGAGAGCTGAGGTCGATTTCTCTGAATGAATGTGTTTTATATACGTGTAACCTCGACGAGTCAAAATTCCTTCTATATACCTGTCCCTCGCGCGCATCTTTTCTCATTATTATTATTATTATTATTATTATGTTTTTTCTCTCCTTTTTTTTACGGAGAGAGGAGAGCATCGGTACACAAACGCCGCGCGCGACGCGCCGAAAAGAAGATGATAATATGCTAATCCCGCCGTGCGCGCGCGCCAAGGCCGTGGGTCGCATAGACCAAACGGCGCGGCCCCGCGAGAAGCTGATTCTTCTTCTTCTTCTTCTTCTGCTTCTTTTCTGTTATTTTTAATTCGCCAAAAAACATCCATATATCGTATCGCGCGGCCTGGTGTGAAACGGGAGATTCACGCGCTATGCGCAGACATCTCTCGTTGACATTATTCACGAGCTCCGAAGAGAGAAACGAGGATTCGCTAAATTATTACGTTATTGTCTAGCTGCGTTATATTTCGAAGTATATTTTTATAAAAATTATTCCGTGCAATTACACGCAACGAAATAGGATATAATTTTCAAAAAATTATCGAAACAGATATAAAAAAGGCAGCAGCAGCAGCGAAGAAGACGCATCGTTTCTCAAAAGCTCAGGCGCGCAAAAGAGCGCTTGTATTTTATAAGCACGCGTATATATATGCGCTTAGCGCGTCACGTTGCGGCCAATTACCCCGACAGTACGTTCAATGACATATAGCGGATAACACGCCAAGAATCTCGCCTACCTTGTGCATGGCTGTTTTCTATATAGCAGCAGCTACAGAAGCAGCCGAGCCACCGCCTCTCCCTCTTTTTCTTCAACTCTCGATGCTGCTGCTGCTTCTGATGCTGTTGCTTGTTGCTCTCATGCTGCTGCTGCAGGCTCGCTTGCTTGCTGCTCCAGAGCCACGGGGAAAAAGTTGGGAATTCCGAAGATAAGAGAGCGCCTCGCTGCAATTCTCTCTCTGTGTCTGTCGCTCGCGCTGTGCTGTGCTGCGCTGTGCTGCGCTTGCAACGCGGCGCGTTTCTCTGAATGAATAAAGTATCGTTTATTTCCTCCCCCCCTATCGCCAGACGCGCATATACGAGCTGTTTTTCGCGCACATACGCAGATATCGACGAGAGTACTACAAGTCGAAACTTTTGAATCGACGCGTGAAGAAAATACATATTATTATTATTTTCAAAATATTCTATTGATCTCTCAATTACGTACGTACTATATTGCCATTGCTGACAAATTACCGAACGTTTTGAAAGTTCCCGCATTCCATCACTCGCGGCGTACATTACTCTCGAGCTTATCCATCCGTACGCGTGTGTGTGTGTGCGTGTATAAATACTTTTCTCAAGATGATGTTCCAGACGCGGAAGTTGGCTTTCGCAGAAAAAGGCTAAAGCCAATGGCGTATAGAGAAATAGTTGTAGAATGGCAATACGCAGTATTAGCATGGGTAGAGAAATAAAAAACGAAGAAGAAATAACCCATAAATGTGTGTATATAATGCGCAACGATATAATATGCGAATATATATGCGTATGTGTATGCCCTCTTCGGCATGGAATCACTTTAACGGCTCGATGATTGATTCGTCGGTGTTTTTTTCATCCTCTTGATATATTTTCATAATATATAATATAAATATATATAAGTTATCCTTCCTCTCTCTCTCTCTCTCCCTCCCCCCGTACACATTCAGTGATGAACGGTGTTGAGCTGGAATGCGCGACTTCATCTCTACTTATACACACACAACTCTTTCCTCCTCCCGAGGCATGAGAGAGAGAGAGAGAGAGAGAGAGTCTAGGAGCAAATTTACGAACCTATATATATTCCACCTCCCGCGCACCTTTATAACTGCGTCTCCGCAGCAGCAGCACAGAAACGCGTGCGTGTTGTTTTTTCAACATTTTTTACGCGCTCCGATCTCGATTCTTAGAAAAAATTCCTGCCGTCCACCCGATATCAGCGGCAGCCGCCGCCGCCGCCTGCGAAAGGATTAAAGAAAAACATAGAGGGCTGCTGCTGCTGCGGCGAGCAAACAAAATTATAATTTTGCAAAATCTCTTTGCAAGCGTTCTTTCTCTCGATGCGCACGCACAATTATTCAACCTTGCGCAATTATAGCTCAAAAGCCCATTACACACGTATATGAAAAATACGAAGCTATCGGTAAAATTTTAACACGGCTTACATACACAAAAAGCTCTCACGATCTTAGCCAAAGATTTCTCATCGTCAATTAACCGATGAATACGCGTTTGTGTATATATACGTACGTACGTATGCGCGCAAATACGCTCACTTCATTGAAGACGAGGAGAGAGAGAGAGATAAAAAAAAAAAAAGGAAAACGCACGCCGAGCCGATGATTCATCCCGCGAGACGTGTATGTGTGTGTGTAGAGCGTTAGTCCAGACCCCAGGGGCGCCCCCGTATGAAAAAATATTCCAATGGAATATTTTTGTTGTTTCTTGTGGAAAATGGTCGTCTGAATCCGAATCTGCATGTTGGCAGACCGGAAAATGGTCGGAAAATTTTTTAAACAATTTTCTTTGAACAAATTGCACAAATTTGAAATTTACTACGTGTAGTAATGCTGCGCGCTAGCGTCAAAAACAACGTGTTTTTTCTCATTCATTCATCTCTGCTCCGGTGCTCTGCTGCTGCGCTGCGCGAGCTTGCTGCGAGAGTGTGCTATATAATATGGTGCGCGGTGCGCACGACGCGGCGCTGCAGCACACTCGTTTCTCTCTCTCTCTCTCTCTCTCTCTCTTGTCATTCGGTCGTCAATACATAAATATATACAAGCACGCACAGATATGCACATGTACGCAGTATTAATGCAGCAGCACAGGCCCAACGAAGAAGCATATCGCACTCAATTATTATATTTTATTGCTACTCCTGCAGTTGCCTCTCTCGTTCTCGTACGTATATACGTATGTATGTATGCTCCGCTTCGTTCGTTCGTATTCGCCGAGAGCTGCTGCTGCTGCCTGCGATCGACGAGCTTCTTTTTCACGACTGACCTTCCGCTTGTCTTTTTTGCATTCCGCAGCCAGCCATCTTCTCTTTCGTTTAGCCGCTGCTGCTGCGAGTCTTTTCTCTTTCCTTTTTGCACCCGATGTTGCTGCCGCCGCCGCTGCTGCTGCTGCTGCTCTGTATTACAGCGTTGATATGATTTTGATGAGCTTGGAGCTGCTGCGCTACGAGCGCGCACCTTGTTTTGCCTCTCTCTGCGTTATACAGAATAATTCAAGCTCTCTCTCTCTCTCTCGCGAAACGCCTTGATTTTGAGCAAATTCCGATGCAGCCAGCCAGCACCCAATGATTTAAAACTGATTATTTCATTTACGATTCTTCGACTTGCGCAGCAGCAGCAGCGCGAATGCAAATTCTATATCGCTGGGCGCGCTTTAATAAAATTCGTACGTACGCGAAATGCATAAAAGCTGCCTCTCGCTAACAGAAAAAAAAAACTTTAAATGCTTATTAACGCGCGCGTTTCACAGCGTAGTAAGCTCGTCTTACACATCGTCGTGATCCGACCCTCTATATAGTTTTAGAATCCATGCGAGAGAGACCGTGCCAGCTAGTTCCGAGATTTTGCTAAATCCCATAAACGAGCTCTGAAAAAGTTTCCTGCGTGAGCCGTGTCGTAGACGTGTAACAGGTGAATAAGGCGCGAGAACGTGCGCAATAATATTCAAGAAAAAAAAGAAGAGACGCCGCCACCGAGAAAGAGAGATATACTTTTACATAATACGGCTACGAATTTTCCTACGAATCCTTCGTCTAAGAGCTAAGAGAGAGATGAAGAGGAGGTGTGCGGAGGGACGACAATGTGCGACACACGCAGGTTACCCTGCGTGTGATTTTTTCATCCTCTCTCTGTAACGCACGTCACACAGGCGCCAGACCAATAATATTATTCATAAATATCCCATCGCGCGCACCTTTATGAATGGATGGCTTTTCGAGGACTCGGAGCGCGGCGGTTCATTCAATGCGTGTTATACACACATATACAGCGTTGTGTGTTGTGGAGCAAACGGCGAACCGAGAGTGTATAATATAAACATTATAGTTACGCAGAAGTAAAAGTGCTTCAAAGGAAGAATGTCGCGCGTTTGCTTTCCTTTTACACACACGCGCGCGCGATATACATATGTTTCGCAATCGTATATCGATCGTTTCGACGTGTAATCGACGGTACAAAAAAATGCACTTTGAAAATTGATAAATGAACAATTTGTTCGAAAATAGGGGCTCGCAATTCGGTACCTCCAGGCCGCGCGCTAGAGAAGATAAAGAGGAGGAGGAGGAATTGTGTATAAATCTTAAGAAACTTCGCAAAAACACACTAACGTCGTTTGCACCATGCGCGCGCGAGAGAGAGAGAGAGAGAGAGAGCTCGTGTAGGTGTATGAAAAAAAGCAGCAGCAGCAACATAGTCTCGCATTCTCTTGAATAACCATGATTCCGGTCTCTCTCTCTCTTTCTCTCGCTCTCGTACTCGCTTGTGTTCTATAAATGACTATTTCCGAGAAACTGGGTTCAGTTGTTGCATTCAAGCACCATCAGTGTGAGATTCCGTCTAAACCCACTTCTTCTTCCTGTTTCTCACTTCACTCGGCACTTCTTTCTTATTCTTCGTCGTATATAGCCGCGCATTTTTTTGTACACACTCCGCCGCCGCCAGCCAGCCACCACCAAGTCTTACACCGCCGACCTGGAGTGGAAAAGCCATTCATGTGTTTTCGCGCGCCAAGCCAAGCCAAGCCGAGTCGAGCCAGCCACCCTAGCGTTCTTAGAAAATTTTGCGGGCCACAAAATGTTTTTCACCCATTCGCCCGACGAGCACGACGACGACGAGCTCTACTCGTTTCTCTCTCTCTCTCTCTCTCTCGTTTATTATGCACCGTAAAACTGCAGCGGTTTTTGATAGTCCGCTTTTAGGGTGTGCTATTCGTTGTCTCAAATATATATGTAAAGGCGCGAGAGATTGGAGAGGAAAAAAGTGGACTATTTTTTTTTTTTTTTTCATCCGTGAGAGTAGTCACGTTCCTTTGACTTTTATTCATCCTTTTCACACGCGCGCGCTGAGCGCGAATTGCTCTACTAAAAAAATTCAATTTTTAAGAACAAAATTAAACTATTGTCATTTTTATTGAACCTGTGCCGTACCTTTCATAAAACTTAAACGATCTGACACGCCGTCGTGTGGTAATTTTTTTTTTTTTTTTTTTTTGACCTTTCTAAACAAGCCAGCAGCCAACAACTCTTCCACGAAAATAACGGTACCCACATGTGCCAATCAACATTTAACAAGTTTTAATATCTTTTCTCTTTCTCTTGTTAAAAAAAAAGGAAAAGAAAAAAAGGAGAGAGAAGAAGGAACGAAGAGAGAGAAACAAAACGTTCAAAGTTTGCGCTGCGCTGGCCGCCACCGCCGCCGAGAGAACACCTACATTCCTCGGCCGGCCGTTTCATTATCATATTCACCTCACACTCGAAATCTACATTCCTGCAGTTGTGCTGTGCTGTGCTCTGCGAGTGTGTCCCACGCGATCTCACTCTCTTGCACAGCTTCATAATAATCGCTTCGTAGAATTTCGAGAGAGAGAGAGAGAGAGATTGAATCGAGCATGTATGTGTGTAGTAGTAGTAGGTCCCCGAAAATAGACTGTCCATAATATATATAATATAATACCTTGAAAAAGGATCGCGAGCACGCAGAGAGAGAGAGAGAGAGAGAGAGAGAGAGAGAGAGAGAGAGAGAGAGAGAGAGAGAGAGAGAGAGAGAGAGAGAGAGAGAGAGAGAGAGA
>CACVKI010146247.1:14320-44859 GCA_902732785.1 Trichogramma evanescens
TCCCACGCATCGAAGGTGAGGGTGTCCTCTCTCTCTCTCTCTCTCTCTCTCTCTCTCTCTCTCTCTCTTCTTTTCTCTCTCTCTGTCTGTCTGCGCTTCGATCCCTGCGTAGACGTAAGAGAGTAATATAGTAGAAGGGAGTGGTGCACGTGAAGTAATCTTTTGACGTCATGTGTGTCTGTGTGTGTCCCATCGAGAGAGAGAACGTCGATTCATTCACATTTTTTTTTCGTAAAAAAAAAAAAAAATCAAGAATGAGCCTTGAGAAATTCACGCGTGCCACACACGTTCATTGATCGGTACTCAACTTTTTTTTTCGCCTCGTATTCAAAATTATGCAATTACACGTTTGCGTGGGTAATGGTAGAAACGAACGAAGCATAGGAAATTTGTTTTTTAATTGGAATAGAGGTAAGAGGGCTTTTAACGTTTCGCAAGTGCTGCTTTACACGCACAAAAAATGATTTCACTGGTTCGTAAAGTCTAGTTCTAGGTCACACAAACGTAAATTCCATTCGTGTCTATGAGAATTAACGTAGGATTCCAGACTTATCCGGATTTTTTTCACCCGTCATGCGGGTCAACGTAACAACAAATATCGGTCTATCGGTCTCTCAACAATCTCATCCACGGGGGCTCACTCTCGGCGCCTTTTTTCCGAGTGCTCGCGCGAGAGTATAAAAATAATGATATCCTACGAAATTTTCAATTTTCAATTTAAAATTACCGAAGAAGAAATCTCGGCACCTCTTCTCGGGTTTCATTGCTTCGGTTATTTCTCTCCTCCATTGTTTAGTCGCTCCTATTTTTCTCGTTCGCGCATCTTCACACTTGCGCGCATCTTTGCGCGCGTTGAAAGGATCTCCTCCGCGGAATTCCTTACGCTTCGGCCTTTCATTATTCAATTGAGTTAAGCTCCTTCGCCGCCGTATAGCCGCGCGCTTCCGAGAGCTCTGTGCTCGGATTTACTCGCGGATAATCCGCGCGCGCAGTCTTTGAATGCGTGCCATAAAATATCGATAACGCGCTTGAAACTTTCCGCGAAATAACCAAGATCTGATTAGAGACTCTCCGAGGTTTTTTTATTGTGCATAAATTAAAAGATAATTTATAAATGTAATGACATTTTGGAAAAGTTTTAATTAGCCTCGGATAATTCGACAAATTCTTTTTTTTTTAACGCAACGCTGATAAAAGAAGCTCTCTGATCGGTATAAGTAAGCTCCGAGACTAAAAATGTTTCAGTCGGATCAAAACAAGCGAGTAAAAAATGTAGCATTTATTGCCTTGCGCGAACGAGTTCCAAGCCTCCATCTTTACGCATTCCGCGCGCTCTAATTCTTTCAGAATTTTTAACAAGCCCTCGTTTAAAAGACAGCAGCAGCGTATCGGAGTCAACACCCCCTCGCGAGCCAAAGGGTGAGAGAGAGATACAGACAGAAAGAGAATGGAATCGAGTCGAGCGAGTAGCAACACCCACATGCACATTTTCAAGTCAGAAACAGTATTAAGGCTCGCTGCTGCTGCTCCTCATCTCCGACGCTTACCTCCGGCGCAACAGAGAGATCTCTCATACTCGGCACAAAGCACAAAGGTGAGCACACGAGGAGAGCGAGTGAGAGAGACGCGAGCGGAAGCTTTCCCCTCCTCGCCCGGGAGTATAGTCCTGTGATCGGCGAGAAAGAGAAAAAAGAACTCCTCTACACGAGAGAGCCTCTCGCAGAGAAGCAGTGCTTTGGAGCAGAGGCAGAGAGGCAGAGAGGCAGAGAGAGAGAGAGAGAGAGTGAGGAGAGAAAAGAAACCCAAACGACCAGAACATAAGGAGAGACGCGTGTCGGCAGAGCCTCTAAGTGGCCCGTTCCGAGAAGTAAGGTGGCTTCTTTCGAAATTCGGCGCCGCGAGACCACAAACAAGTTGGAGGAAAAAAAAGAAGAAGCGAAGACAAAAAAAAAATCAGCCAAGAATTTTCGAGGTACAAGAAAGAGTGTATAGAGCGAGAGAGCGAGCAGAGAGAGAGCCGTATTACACACGTATGGGTAGTTTCGCATGTATATAAAGGTGCGTAAACTTAGACGTGTGTTATTCGCGTTATATGTGCGCAATAACAAAGAATTGAACGCTTATGCAGCAGGAGCAGCAGCAGCGAGCATGAAATGACGTTTTTTCTCGAAATTCCTCTCGCGTCCTCGCTCGTATCGAAGGCGCCTTTTTGACTCCGAAGAATTTTCGCACTGCTGCAATTTTGATTCCTTGGTGGATGAGTACGAAGTTATTCGAAGCTTTCGTGCGTTTTTTTTTTTTTTTTGAATTTCAATCAAAGTTGTTACCAGGGGGGGCGAGGATGGAAAAAAGTGTTCCGCGCCTCGAACTAATTTGAAAACGGGAGAAAAAATAGTTTGGGTACTCGTTATTAATTCGAGTAGAAAATTTTAAAAAGAAACAGCATCTCAAAACCAACTACCCCGCCCCAAAAGTGCGCTGCGGATTCAGGAAAACGATCAAGCGCGCGAGATGCGTTATCTTATTACACGCACATGGTTTTACAAACCAAACATATGTGCGCGCCCGAGCTTTCGTTAATTAGAGAGGTAAGGACTTTTGTTTCACACACGAGACGAGCATTCGAGTTTTCACACGCGCGAAACACGCAGGTTTTACAAGCCCATCGAAATTAACGATAATATTCGTTGTCGGGCTGTTGCTGCCGGGCGACAGAAAAAAAAATTGCTGCAGCGCGACACGAGCGACGACGACGCAGTGCTGTGCAGCGGTGCTTTTTTTCCGCGCGCACGCGTGCAGTTTTAGAACAGAAACTTACTTTTTGTACACGGTTTTGCCTGTAAATATTTCGACGCTACTACTCGAGAGCCCGCAGGATTTTTACGCACGCGTTTTCGCGTGTATAATGTGTAACTTCGGTGTTGCACTCGAGGATTCTCTCTCCTCATAAATGCCACTCACGCCTCGAAATTATATGGATCGCGTTCAATTATTCATGAAAACGCGCGCGAGTCTCGAGAGAAAAAATTCGCCCCGGCGCGCTCGGTGTTAAATTGATATACGTTTGGGAAAGGATATCGATCGAAAAATGCATATACGTGCAAGCATATATTGGAACTTGCATCTTACGATCGTCTCTCTCTCGTCCATTCATCGCGGCTGCTTTAACCTCTCATCATCGGGTACTGCGGCGGTGAAGACAACAACGACGTCATTGCATATATATATATATATCGGCGCGCAGCGCAGCGCAACACAACACAGAGGGTGTTAAACCGCTCGACAGCGGCGCCAAAGCTCTGCGGACGGACGCGCGAAAGCCTCGGGGGCCTCTCACACACACACACATATACTTGGTGCTTGGTGCACATGCGTATATCGAAGCGTGTAATCTGCACCGGAGCCTTAAATTTGCGCTAATGACGCGCGCGCTCCGAAACAAGCGAGAGAGATTTCGTTTCTCTCTCTCTCTCTCTTCCGACTACTCTTTTTTTCTTCTCCTCCTTTTTTTAATTCCTTTATATCCCCCTTTTTCTTATTATAAAGTGACGTTGCTCGACTGCTGCGCGCACACGCGAGTTGACCGCGTGAATTCACGTATTGCTCCTCCGAAGTACTCCTGATCCTGTATAATAACGAAATATCACACGCTGGAGAGAAAGAGAAAGAGAGAGGAGTAAGTTGCAAAATCATTCGCGCGAAGATGCTATATTCTTTCTCTTCTTCATCTTCCCTTCTTTTTTTTATAATTCGCAGCCGATACTCTTCTTCTTCTTCTATCTCTCTGCTTTAAAACTAGAATGATGAAAACGCGAGCGATGCTACTGCTGCGCGTAACAGCATTGAATTTGCAATCAGAGAACATTCAATCTCGGAGATACACGAGAGAAAGAAGCTGAAGATAGAAGCGCGAGGTAGTAGAGTTCGCCCCCGCGCACGTGCAAATATAAAAACGTCATAAAGCAGAGGGATGGTCTCTTGTCACGCGGGGGTGTGCTTCCAGTCAATAAAACCCGATTAGTTTATTCTCTTTCTCTCTCCGCCGCCACGAGTGCAGAGAGAAAAAATTCGCTTATCGTCTCTCAAAGAGGCGCGCAGAGTGTGAAGCTGTACTGCTGCATAGCGCGCGTAATAATATAATAATAATGTATATAGTCAACTCGGCATCGATGCAGCCAGCAGCAGCAATATGGACGCAGTAAAAGAGAGAGAGAAGAAGCTCGTCGGTATGCTGTATACGTACACGCATATACACACACACGTGCAAAAGCGAGAAAAAGAGGCCATACTGCAAAGAGAGCTAAAAAAAAAGGCAATACGCGTTGGAATCCTAGCGGACCAATCGGCTTCTCTTCGGGTCCTCCGCGTCGCATACAGCCAGTGCAGCAGCAGCACCTTGGCACTCTTGGCTCTAAAGAGCGCGCGGAGGAGTAGTAGTAGTGCGGCGGCGTTTAAAGTCGTCCTCCTGCGTGTGTGTGTGTGTGTGTCCTTCTCTCTCTCGGACCCGAAGTAGGGGTGGTTCTCACCCTCGGCTCGGACTTGGAAGCCTTCGCCGCCGCCGCCGTCACTACCGCACCACTGCTCCTGCTCCTGCTGCTTGTTTGCAGCAGTGTCGGTGGCCCGATTCTCGGAAGGACCTCATTTGTTGCTCCTGGCTGCTATATACATATATATTCTCTCTCTCTCTTTCTCTCGTTCTTTGCAGTATTATATATATGGCCCCTTTCCACATTCTCCCACTTTGTCCGTGCACACGGCCCCCGCTATAAATACCTATACATGTATATATGCGTGCGTGAGTTGTTATTGCTTCGCGTGTATAATATATACAATCTCTCCTCGCTTTGACCATAGAGTCGGTCCTCGCAGTGACGATGTGCTGCTATACAGCCGCCGATCCAGACGCGCGATGAACTCGAGGCCTCGGCAGCCGAGTAAATACGCAGAAAATACACATACACATACGTACTACTATGCACGGGGCAAGAAGGCGCGGATTTGCTTACATGTGTAGTAGTAGTAGTAGTAGTAGTAGTAGTAGTAGTAGTAGTAGTAGTAGTAGTAGTAGTAGTAGTAGTAGTATACGCCAAGTCGAGCTGAATGGGAATGGCAAAAAAAGCAGCAGAGGCAGCAGCAGCAGGCAGAAAGCGGTAGAGGAGAGAAACTAACGGAGTGAAGGAAACGAAAGGAACGCGCGGGTTTCGCTCCGCTGCTGCTGCTGATTGTTTTTTGTCACCGTTGCGCGCTGCCACCGCTGAACTGCACCCCGTTGGTCCTTTTACGTGTACACACACACATATATCGAGCGAGTGTTTCTGCAGGCGCTTTCGGGCGCCACATTGCACACTATACACTGCACACACACACAAGGTGTAACGAGACACGCGATCCTAACGTGGTTCAGGTCAGGTCGACACGATTGACGAATAAAATAAGGGGAGTTTGTCAAATATTGTTGTCAATTATTAATACATCGACCTAGAGCTAACGATCGAGGAAACGGAAGAATTTTTCTAAACCGATCTCAGCGTGCGCTTACATCGGCACCACCGGATGCAGGAAATTGTAGGCGACTTTGCTCATATAATATACTCTATGGCGCGGAGTGCGGAAAAGCTCGCGCGCGCACACGATGATGAATGAATTCCGGAACAATACGCGGCGTAATCTATACCATAGAGGCCACGTTCGGATCTATCGATTGAAAATGTGCGTACTGATTATCGATTCTGAAGAGAGAGAGAGAAACTTTTGCTCAACGATCCCAAGCAAAATAATATAATCGAAGGAATAAATTATACTCCCATGTAGTGGTAGACCTGTGTGCATGTATATATTCCATCACCTCTCGTGTCCTTTTATACCCGCAGCGGAGAAGTCAAGAGTCGCCTTAATACTTCCACCATACGCGCACCAGCAGCAGAATGCCACCTTACTATTATTATATATACGCGCCGGGGCAGGCAGTGTGCGGCTACCATATATATCCACGAAATGAAAATAAAAATCAGAAAAAAATATAAGGAATAAAAAGGGATAAATAAAAAAGGAGTCAAGCCGGTCGTCGCGTCGCGCCGAGAAAGAGTAAGAGAGAGAGAAAGCTTGCGAACGGCCTGGCGCGCTCTTTGAATTTCTGAAATTCGAGGCGTGAGAATATTTCAGAAAGAGACTCGCCTCTCTGCGCGCCTTGCCTCGCGCGCGAGCGTATAACACACCTAACCGTGATAATATACACACGTACGTATAGCACAAGTTGGTTGGGATAGTATATATGCGCAAGCACTGGAACGAGAAGAGGAATATATGAGGTCACTTCGATACACACACACATACGAGGCTGCGTCCACGAGCAGACATTTTCGTATCGGGTGGTGGCCCTCGAAGCAACAGGACACAATAATCAAAAAAATCTTGCGACGAGTGAAGACATTTTCTGAATGAGATTGAATGAAAAAAGGAAAGATAAAAAAAAGCTCGTGAATTTATTACACACTGCTCTGCGAGCGCATGAAATGAAAGTCGAAGATATTCTCGCACTCGCGCGATCAGCGGCGGCGTCGTCCTGTTGTGTCTGTGTGTCTGTGTGTGTGTGTGTGTGTGTGTGTAGTTATAAGCGCTAATGAAGACAACTAATTCGCTGACGATGATAAACGACGACCGCGCGCGCGGCTCGGCACACAAGAGCAGCAGCAGCACATTGTTGTGTCTGTGCTGTGCAGTGCGCGTCTCGTGAAATCGAGCAAATTAATCCCTACGGTTTCTCTGAGCTCGCGGGCAGATATTAAGCGGGCGACTTGCGAGCAAGAGTGTGAGAATGAAAAAGAAAAAAAATGATTTCTACTTTAATCGAGCCCAATGAGTCATATTATGAGCAATAATATAGAGCGTGTTGTTGTTGCGTTGTGTGTCGGGTGTCGTCGGGCGAGAGAGAGAGAGCCAATCGTTGAAAAATAACGCATCAGCATAAACCCTTTTGATATCTTTTTCTCTCTCTCTCTCTGCGTTGCGATTGCTCGTGCGGGTGCTGCGCAGCAACCAAGGCTGGCGCGACACTTGCTCCGAAGCGTATATATACGCAGCATACTTTTAATCCTGCGCAGCGCGTGTATAAGCCCGCGAGTTAAGCTGCTCCACTGTGACTCGTATTATACCGTGTGTACACGAGTATCGGCGGCGACACAGCCAGAGAAGCTTCACTGTGTATAATATATAATATAATATGCACATTTGCCGCCTCTCTCTCAATCTCGCGCGTACTTTTCGCGCGTATTTTTCATATATATTATATATATATATATGTGCGTGCGTGTGTAAAAAAAAGTAACGATGCAACGATGTAGACGCGCGAGAAAAAGGCAGTGCCGAGGAGAGAAGAACGAGAAAGAGAGATGCACACACAAGCATCGCGACGTTAGTCGACGACGACGACGACGACGACGACGACGACGACGGCGACCAATTCAGAGAACTGGGAGCAGCCCGCGAGGTAAACAAAATATTTTTGCTCCGTGCGTGCGTATGTGTGCATGTTATGCCGTGGCAGAACAAGAAGTAGGGTTTACGTATGCATACCTATAGTGTATGCGTGTCTGTGTGTGTGTGTGTGTGTGTGTACAAAGCGAGAAAAGAAAAGAGAGGAGGAGGCGCCGCTTGGGCTCCGAAAGAGGGGGTGTCTATATATTTCTCTCTTTTCCTCTTTCTTGCACTCACGCACACCACACAGACACACAGACACACACATTGTGTGTATACGCGCATAAACCTGAATTTGAGTGGGAGACGCTGTGCAGCAGCAGCAGCACGGAGGGCCTCGAGGCTTGTATATACTAACTACAAGGGCCTTACGGTAGAGAGACGCAACAATCCCGCTGGCTGCTCAAGCAAGCATGAGCGAGCAAGCAAAGGAGGGATAAAGCGACCGAGAAGTGAGGAGAGGAGAGAGGAGAAGGAGGAGGCAGGGCGACGACGACGTATATGCCTCTAGGTAGTAGCGGCGAGAGAGCAAAGAAATTTGCAAGCAGACAGGGCCCCAGGAATGCGGCCCCGGTGAGCCTCTCTCTGTGTGTCTGTCTGTGTGCGCGGTGCACATATCTTTGTGTGTGTGTGTGTGTGTGTGTGTGTCTGTGTGTGCAGCTCCTCGCGCGTAAATACGAGCGGCGGCGACGACGACGACGACGACGACGACAGCGTGTACAGCACTGACGCATATACATCGCTCGCGCGACACATATTTTCCTTGGGCAGAGCAAAAGTGTATAGCGTATATGAATGTAAACGCGTATAATATGTATACGAAAGCAAAAGGAATCCGCGCTTTTATATACAGGCTTGGGGATTATATGCATGATAAATCGATGTATAGGTCCTTGGTGATAATAATGCACGCGCGTAAAGATGCACCGCGTACACTCGAATTAATCGTGTACAATTGCGAATGTTTATAACGAAGAAAAAAGAGTAGAGAGATCGTTGAGAAACGTTGAGAAACGCAACGAATGAATTTTGTATAATTGTAAAAGCGACTCAAGCTGCTGAAGCAGCATATATATATATTTGGCAGCTGCCTTGTATATAGTAGCTTATATAGAGTAAAGCTCGACGAGCTGCCGAGAGGTGAAAAATATATCGCCTATACGAGCTTATTTATCCTTGGCGAGGCACGTGAACGTGTGTGCGCGAGTGTTAGTATGGTATATATACGCGCGTAAAAACACGTACATAACATCAAAAACTAAGCGCGCAACAGCAGCACGAAAGCCGCACGAAGGAATCAAAGTGCGCCTTCTTTCTCTCTCTCTCTCTCGCTCAATACAAGTCGAGCAACGGGAGAGCAACAGCAGCAGTAACATCGGCTTTTCTGCGCGCTCCTCGAAACTTCTTCCCTACTCACTCTCTTTCTCTCTCTCTTTCTTGGCTCGGAGCAGCGCGTGGAGGAGAGCAAATTCCTCGGCAGGTTCCAGGCTTAGCCGCCGTATACTGCAAAGTCAAGCAACGAGCAGCACATACTACGAGGACGACGATGCAGGCAGGCAGCAGCAGCAGCAGCAGTGGCGGCGAGTAAGCAACTTGCCCCCGAGACGACTCTGCCTTTCCTCGCCGCGTATTTTTCAATGTATTGGTAGTAGTAGTAGTAGTAGTAGTAGTAGTAGTAGTAGTAGTAGTAGTAGTAGTAGTAGTGAATATATATTGTGTTTACCGTGCGACTTACGAAAAAGAGCGACGAGCGAGCGAGAGAAGCTTTATAGGCAGAAGGAGCAGCGGCAGAAGCGGCCCCCGACTTGATAATTCGGACTCGTGGCGATGCGCCTGATTTTTTGCATGCCTCTACTCTCTCTCTCTCTCCCTCTTCGTGTGCAGCAACTTTATTTTTCCTTACTTCTTTTCCCTTCGTTTCTTTTTTTTTCCTGACTCTCTTTTTCTTTTTTCCTTTAACTTTGAGCATTACTGACTCGTCGAACGCACACACACACACTAATGCGACGCAGCACAGAGAAAATCTTCGCGGCGCAGAGAGGAATGTTGCTAATTCGTGCCTGCTGCTCTCTCTCTCTCTCTCTCTCTCTCTCTTTGAAGTTAACGGGTCAAGGGCTTGGCAAAGCTGCTGTACGATAAAACATTTTTTAATTTCTTCCAACTTTTTCTATCCATACGAATCCATTTAAAATCCAATCCAAATCCAAATTACAAACAAACGAATGTTATTCAAGTATATATTCTACGAGAAATAAAAAATGAATCACTGCACCGCTGCTGATCCGCGTAGATCGATCCACTGCCCTCGTCAATAATTGCCCGCGAGAATCATCGTCATCATCGCAGTCCCTTGCTACAGATCTCTAGTACGCGCGCGGGGGGGAGTATTATAGTAGCCCAAGGATTCCCATCATCGCCGCATGGAAAAAGTTTCGATTAAAAGCAAGCACACAAGTCGAGAGAACGAGCCGCGGATCATCTCTCTCTCTCTCTCTCTCTCTCTCTCTCTCTCCGTATAGTATACACGTGCTATACACAGAAGAAGAAGAAGAAGAAGCGCCGCCGCCGCCGACGCTAGCGAGCCAAGCCGTGGGAACCGCGGAAAATTCTTCTTTGGCTGTATCTATATATGCACGTCTCGGCGCAGTAGTAGTAGTAGTATAAGTAGTATAGTATCCCAGTACTACTAGCGCATGCGGTATTATGTTACGTTGCAAACGTGTATACACCACACGCATACACACATACACACACACACGTGGGCATATATATATAAAGAAAAAGAGACGAATGCGCTTCGATCAATCATTTTCCAGACTCATAGTTGCGGACAAAACGCGCGCGGGCACTTGTCCACATCTGTGCGTGTGTGAATAGCACGCATAGATGCAAGCCGCCGAAGTAAAACTGCACGAATAGCAGCAGCAGCAGCAGCAATAGTAGTGTGTGATACTATAGCTATATGTACGTATACTGACGGATGATATGTGGGTCAGTAGAGCGACAGATAGGATTCATGAACGTGTGTGTGTGTGCGAGGCTATCGCGCGCACAGTTGTTCGTTTCGTCTAGCGCTTAAGCAGCGGCGCAAAGTATCACGCTCGTGTGCTGCTGCACAACAACAACGAGAGAGCTCGTGTGTGTATTAAAATGCAACGACGCGGCGATGATTTTACGAACTAGTTATTATCGAGCCGAAGAATCGTAGGTGTATACGTTAGTCTGTGTGTGCGAATCGCGCGCAATGTGTGGTCAGTTGTATATCACTCGTGTATATTATATTCGTGTGTGCGCGTAACTATATATAACGATCCGCGGAACGCTTATAAATACGCCGTTATAACTAGTTAAAAGCTAGAGACGAAACGAGGCGTGATAAGAATGAGATTGTTACAAGTAGCCTCGTGTGCGCATACCGCTTCGCACCGCGTGCATTCGTACATTTATAATAATAATAATGAGAGGTGTCGCTAACGATAAATAAAACCAGCTAGTGTATGGGCATTATATGGACGAATTTTAATTTCCCGCGCGACTTGCGTACGCGCTACTTCGCGAGCGACAGCTTTATGATTTATATATACTTATGTTTCTGTTTACATTTCTAACGAGACTCTCGATGCGTGCGTGCGTGTATGTGAAGGTGCACGCACGATCGCGACGCACAAACTTGTGGTCGCGCATTATCACTACTACTACTACTAAGCACAAGCAAACTTCCATAAATACCGAAGCTGTGTGCGACGACGTGACTTTTTGCGCGCGAGCTCGAGCGAGCTGCATATATATATTAAACTGCACTGTGCACTGCTGCTGCACACCAAATTCTTCTCTTCTCCCTCTCCCACCGTAGTAGTAGTAGTAGTAGTAGTGTACGGTGCTGCGTATTATGTATACTTAGGATTATTGTATTATATATATTCGCGAAATCCACTCGCGTATATACAATTTTACCTTTATTCTCTGCGCCCAGCTCGCTATTGTGTGAGTGAGTTCGTGTCTATATATAAATAAAATATATACGATGCTCGCTCGCGTGCAGGTTTGCCTTTTCGACGATAATAATACTATGTGATACGGAGCTCAGAGAGCCCATGAGAGCTGCGCGCGAAAATTTGACCCTGCTCGCCGCTGCGCGTTCGATGATTGTGTAGTAGTGAGCATATAGGTCGAGGCGCGATCGTTTGTAAACGTCTTTTCTGCGCGCGTATCGTGCGTATGCAACTGTACACTAATACGGTGGAGCTTTTTAACGTAGTACCTCTTGGTGCGCAGGTAGTACGATACGTAATTAATTTATTAAAGGAATGTAAAATGTGACAAAATTTATGATGACGAGTGTATCGCACGCAATCGAGTTTCATCCGTAGCGAAAAGGAGTGAGATACGAGCGGAAGTGTGACACGCTTCCTCGTAATATAACGATCAAGATGAATGATGCATATTTTATAATAACAGCGTCGGGATCGTCGCGAGCGAGCTTTTATTCATAATGCCTCCTGTTACTCAGCGCAGAAGGACCAAAAAGACTTCGAGATTGAGTATATTATTCAGCGAAAGACCTAGTTTGCGCGCGCGTGCCCTAGTGGATGAAAGAGGAGGCGCCCATCATCCCCCGCGCCACATCTTTCCCTCCCCCATTAATGAGAGACAACTGCGCAACAGAGAAAAGCAGAGTAGTGGAGGAAGTCGCTGGCCTTCTCGTAAAGCCCTTATAAACTTGCACCTTTAATCTCTCTTGTACTATTTCTTCTTCTCTCCTTTATGTTCGACGTAGCATACTTTCTCGGGCGCGCGCTGCAATCCCCTGCGCGCGATAGTCGTCGTCGTCCTCCACCACCACCACCGCACGGCCACTATACTCTCTACTACTTCTTTTTCACTCTCTTATACCGAGACGCTTGGGCGAGAGCCGAGGTACTTTCGAGGCATCAGTTTTTCTCTCTTCATCCCTTTTTTTTCTCGCTCGCGGGGCTGCTGCCGCAGCGTCGTTATTTTTTATTTTACTGTATAGCAGTCCATATATAGCGTATATACGCAGTTTCACTTGGGACACACGTTTTTTCTCGAATTCGACCTCCCCTATAGATATATATAATACGGGATATGAGAACTCGACCCTTTTTTGGATGTTTATATACTCACGCACACGAGCTGCGTGGCAACGACGGTAATCGCCTATATACTTAATCGTCGCTGCGAGCTTGCGTTACGATATTACGAACGCGCAGAGTTGTGTCACGTAATCGCCGAGTGAATTGTTTAGATTTTTGTAATACATCGGAATCTCGATATATATCAATGAATCAAGTGCCGATAATGGATCTTTCTCATATCGAAGGAATTTTCAATTGATTCGCGAGCTCGTACTCTCTCGGTATGACACACGCTTAATTGCATCGATAAGCATCGTCGTCGTCGTCGACATAACAAATCGAGACCGAGAATCATGCAGTCGAAATAGCTGCAAAACATGCGTCACTGTGTATACCGACGAATCACAGCCGCCACCGCGAAACTTTTCCGGAGATTATCGCGAATTTCCAAGCTCTCATAATGTGCATTAAACTCGAAGGTTGTAGCCTCTGTGTGTTGCTTCGCGAGTTGGCTTAGTTGCGGCGCATGTGTGTGTGTATACACGCGAAGAAGAGTACAACGATCGCGCGGTGCGGCGCGGCGCGCGAGCAGAGTTCTTTCCTTAAACATCGCGTGGGAAGATAGCATCGGCGACGTTCACTCGGAAAAGGCGCCTCGCTCGCGCAAGCTGCAATCCTCTGTGTGTATACATACATATATTCATACACACACACAGACACAGACGCGATCCATATTATGTGTGTATACTCTAGACTGCACAGCACCGCAGTGTGTTCTTGGCACGCGGGCTCATACTGCTGCTTGCTATATATATATACTCGACTTGGATGCTGCTGCTGTAGCTCGGAGATGATGCGAAATCGCACTAGGCTCTCTTCGAGTAATATCGATAGAATCAGAAAACAATAAAAAAATAATGAACGATCGATATGGTGAAAAATCTTTCGTGAGATTCGATAATGCGCGACTACTGCTACTACTACTACTACTACTACTACTACTACTACTGCTGTTTATCTAATGGACGACGAATAAACGAATAGATATTCAAGTATACTCGCGAGCACAAAGATATCGTGTGCGTTACGACAACGATGATTAATTTTCGTTGTTACTATATGGAAGCGAAACGTGTATCGTGCGCGTCGGGGGGGTTGTTGCACCGCGAGCGCGCGCAAAATTTTCTACCAGAACCACAAGTTTCGAGATTGAAATAATTTTACACTGGGGGTACATTATACGATATAATTTGAGAGAGTAGAGTCGAGACTTTGAAAGCGAGAGCGATCCGCTCTTGCTGCTGCCGCGGCGCTGTATCATTGAATATAAAAAATAAAATAAAAATAAAAATAACAGTGGAAAGGAGTGGTGATTTCGGGACCAAGTTCTCTCTCTCTCTCTCTCTCTCTCTCTCTCTCTCTCTCGGAGTGCAGCGCAGACAGACAGCAGTACTACTACTACTACTACTACTACTACTACTACTACTCACGAGCCGCAGGTTCTCTTCTCTCTTTCTTTCCTCTTAAGAGAGAGACGTGTGTATAAGAGAGATGCGAAAGAAAGAAAAGAGGTACACAACTGCAGCAGCAGCCCAAGCCGCAAGTGAAGTAATCATGCGTCGAAGATTGGTTCGAGCACTTTTGTGTGCGCCCCGAGTATACATATATACGTGGACTGCACACTGCACTCGATTGTCCAGTTTTACGCCCTCGAGGCCTCGGTCATGAAATTTGATTTTGCCCGGCGAGTAATTTCGACCCCCTCCGTGGCTGTGTTGTGTATTATATACGTGTGTTGTATGCGTGTGTGTGCACGACGTGCAGTGCATCGCATGACGGGGGCGCCGCCGAGCGCTTCTCTCTCTCTCTCTCTCTCTCGACTACAAAGCAGTCCGCCGCGCGCCCTAGTTAAAGCTGACCCGTGTGTGCACGCGCGCCCATCGTAATATGCACCAAATATAAACTCGGTCTTGTACATTTATTTACCGAGAAAAGCTGGTTTATGCTCCAAAAAAATACTTTTCCACTTAGGATATCACTGTATCGTTCCTAATCGAATCAATTGGACGCGTGAGCTCTTAGTGCTGCTCTTAACACCAACGCCACACAGGGGTCAACCACGTGTGAAACAAGAGACAGCTCCTCGGGCTCGGCTCGGCGAGCTTAAATTCTGAGAGCTCTGCTGCTGCTGCTGCTGCCGATTATTAAATTGATGAAAATGAAACTAATCATTTTCCATCGTGCGCAAACATGTATATTAATGCGCGCCCCGGACGAGGACGACGATACGGAAGGGGTTGAACGGGGGACTACACGTCGACGCGTTATTATATGTATCTCGACGCACAGAAGCGTAAAGATATGGAAATCGGGATCTAGAGGCGTCGAGGTGCTATATACGCGGTATCACGCATATTAGCAAGTTAAATACGTTCCACGTCGTATATACGCTGTATATATACGGATAAGTTGACCTGACGATATCTGTATATACTCGCGCGACGTGAGTGAGACGAATCGAGATTTGTCGCCTCGTATTTGTTTATTTATTTATTTTTTTTTTTAACGATTTTGGCAGATATTTTTCCTGTTAAATTACGAGCTCTCGACGCGCATACGTTTAAACAAATAAAGCGCGAGTCCAAGTATTGCTCTTTTTTCACCGATAAAAATAGCATTGCAAGTGTATTAATGCAAGCACAGAGGCGCAAGCAAGAGAGCCAGAGAGATGTAGTTAGGGTCTTTGCAGATAAGAAGAGAAAAAACATCATAAGCAAGGTCAACATTAAAAGAGAGAGAAAGAAAGAGAAAGAGTTTGTCTGTATGTGCGTGCGTGTGAGTGTGCATATAAGCGGGATTTGAATCAGTGCACAGCGCAACCGGATGTTTACAATCTGCCACTTGACCGGCCACAGTACTCGACCGGTTACATTATACTACATATATTGTTGTATATAGGTATATATGCACTCGGTACAAACGTACGCACCTTTGATAGCTGATGCAACAAGAGACCATCTAACCTGCTTTTGGGTGCAATTTTTTAGAAAAAAGAATTTCGAGATCGCCAAAAATATGATTTTTTTTGTCATTGAAACTTGCAGAAACGAGATTTCACTCGATGTTAAGACAGTGGTTATACCCCAAACACATTCGTATACTATGGATAGGTACATTTTCGAAGCGGCGAAGTTTCGCAACGTATCGTTATTTCGGATTATTTTCTCGAGTTATACACACACACACACACACACACACACACACACACACACACACACACACACACACACACACACACACACACACACACACACACACACACACACACACACACACACACACACACACACACACACACACACACACACACACACACACACACACAAATACACAGCTCCAAACTTTTCAAGAATCGATACTACCGCGTACTTGTATGCGCGAAATAACCTCGCCACCCTATATAACATTACACATTACAGAGAAAGTACGTATTATACCGGCAACATGTGGTAAACGCGCAGCAACTTGGCAATCAAACGAGTTTTTTGGACAGTTCTGCGCGAGCACAGCACGAGCACAGAGCGTCGTAGTAGAGTACACACCACGTACATTGTAACAAAAAAAAAAAGTAAAAAAATAAAATAAAACTGTCGGTAGCTTGCGTATACGTTGCTGTTTTTTTTTCTTAACGAGGAAAGACGACACTTTTTAAAATGTGTACGAGAAGAACAGCTGCCTCAGCGCGTCCGTATGTTTCGCGCGTCGTAACGTGCTCTTTTCGTTCTAATGATTTCAATTCGGTGTCATTAATTAATTCGTGTGTGTGTTTTTTTCTTCTTATTCCGCTGCGTTGCAAAAAAATCCTAATGACACGTAATTTTAAGGTCACGAATTCGTATACACGCGCAGTGGTTGATGAATACATCGATATGTATACGCACACTAAGCGATAATAAAAATGAGCGAGCCACACAACGACACGACGTGTCCCGCGCGTCAACACTCGTAGTATATAGGCTTCCTTTCGAGCCCACACAACAACACATCATCGACAAACATCTAGTTACACAATTTTCTCGACCCTCGCTCATTTTTTTCTCTCTCCTTCTTTATCTGATGACAATATGCCATATAACTTATGTCTTTATACACAGATAAATATCGAAACAAAAAAAAGCAGCAACGAGCAACAAACAGAAAAGGGGATAGCTACGACGCGTATACATACAACGCCAGTAATAAGTTTCACGTTGATTGCGAGCACACGTAATTTCGTACGACTAAAATCCCCACACACATGTGCTTACCATTGCGCGCACAGACACGATGTAGTATCAATTGTCAAGCGTCTGTACGTATATACCTGCGAGCCATATGTATGTGTGTGTGTGTGTGTATGCGACGTAGCGCGCAATTAAAATGAAATTATAATCGAAGCTTGCGGTTGTTCGCACCGAGCTTTTGACCGTTGCTGCCGCTGCTACGCGTATTATTGCCGAGTATGTGCCCTATATATCGCGACGCATAACTTGGATTATCTTGTCATTAATAATCATTACTGTAGGCCGGTTTATCTAATAATCGTTATGATTCTTAATGCGAGGTAACTTATTAGTAATCACGGATAGTCTATTCCGAAGTGTATAAATAACTATGCAAGGTATTCGGACGTTTAAAAATTATACTCGTTTGATAAAAAGCTGGTCTTTTTTTTTTTTTTAAATTCCAAAGTCGAAACTACAATATATCACACCGATTATAAATTGGGCAAAAAAAGGGGAAAAAATTACGCCTCGTACGCGCGCGGAATACTCTAGCCTCGAACGAGGGGGCGAGTAAGAAAAGCTCTTTAAACGATGAGTTTTGACCGCGCGCGCTTGCAGTGTGAAAATTTGGGTCGTCCTGCTGGGAGGCGATCTCCCCCTTTCGTCGTCGTCGCCGCGTCGCCTCGTATCTTTTCGCATATAATTAAGGGCTTAATTCGCAGAGAAAGATTTTCGAAAGCAAAAGTTTTCAGCAGCAGCAGCACTTTGTTGACGGAATACTTAATCGAAAAAAAATATTTCGTGCGCCCCATATATAATTTATTGCGCTCGACGCGACGCTCGTGCCTTGCGCTTGCGATGATAATGATTCGATAGCATAAAAATGTGCGTATATAAAAAAAAAAATTTAATTAAAGGAATAAAAGGCCATTTTGAGGGTACATTAATTCGATAAGATCGCTCGTGGCGCAAAGGCTACGAAAGGAAAGCTTATAATATTATCATCGTCGTAAAATCATTTTCCGTAATGCGCGGGGAAAGGTGTGTAAAGCGACGTTACTCGGGCTTTTGTATATTATATATATACACGTATTTACACTCGCACACATACGCGCGCGAGCCTATGCCCACCACGCACGTGGGTACATAAATGCAACCAGAAAAAAAGGCTATCGCTAGAGACTAATTTATTTTCGCACTTTTTACAGGTTTTGCGGCATCAATCTTCATAAGACTTCGGGACGTCAGCCGTGTGGATCGTGTACACTTGAAGCGGTGCCCTTTTTGCCGCCAGCCAAGCCAGCCCATCCAGCTCGCAACTTTTATTTTTATTCTTGCGTGAAAAAAAATGCGCGCGCGTGTGTGTGTGTGTGTGTGTGTGTTACGAGCTGTTGACCACGGATAAATACTTTTTTTTTCTTTCTTTTTCTTTACCTGTAGTTTCATTTTTTTTCTCTCCAAACAAGTCGCAACAAAGTCACCAACGAAGGAGGAAGGTGTCGGGAAAAGTAAAATTCGGAAAAATTGATGGTCTACGCGCGAAGGAAATAAGGGTCACGATTTTTTTGTACGCCTTCTTTTTGCGAGCCATTAAGCCATCAGTCTGGCACAAATGCGATAGGCATAAAAATTCGTATTTGCGAAAAGTTCGCGTGCCGCATGCAACGAATCCTCCGCATTTATACATATATCAGAGGGTGTTTATTCAACAGTCAGCAGCAGCAGCAGCATCAGCAGCAGCAACGGTAGCGGTAGCACACGAGGATCGCGAGGTGAGCTTTCCATAAAGCGAGAAAGATATATAATATCGAATATATCTCGTGCTCGCGCGTGCACATACATAAATATACGTATTACATACATATCGCGCCCGTACATCGTTTACGTTCTTCTCCTGCTGCTGCTGTAACGATGAAACGCAAGGATGAAATTTGAAATTTACAAATAAACTCGCGCGCGCGAGTAATTGAAGCGCTGCAGCACGCGGATTATTCGTGTGTGCACAGAATTCCACGGCATAGTAGTAGCTGCATACTTACAACGCGGAGGAATTAATTCACGCGAGGAATTCATTATTGCATACGCACGAAGCTCAGCAGCAGCAGCACTCGATGAGATAATAATGAGAGATTTTCCGATGCAATCATTTTTCTACTTACGAATTTGGTGCAGTATTATACGCTCGTTGTGTAAATGCTGACAATCAGTTTTATATTAGCTTACCTGGAACAAAAAATTAGCATAGGATTAATTAATTTGTCCGATGTATCGATATTCGAGCGTGTTGTATCGTCATCGCGCATTTATACAGAGATGCATTTTTATTTTATCACCGAGGATCATTAACGACGCGTCGAGGTTACATGGATATTTTTTTGTAATATACGCATTATCAAACGGTTTGCCCCAGACGTGCTCCATTCTACATTATATTCTCTACTTTCTTGCCGCGGATCATAGACCTTCGGCGGCGGCGGCGGCGCGAGTAGTGACGCAATCTAGCGCAACTCTGTATAACGCCGCGGCACCTCTAGAACGAATATCGTCAATCATACTCTCATTATTTCGCGCGACGACAGCTGCACACATTGCAAACCGTATAATTATTTTTTCTTCTCGCATCGTGTGTACAGTGAGTCGCGGCGAGCCGTGTGGCCGTTGCTACTGCTACGCTGTTTTTTTTGTTTGTAAATATAAGTTGCGGGGCATGACGTCAGTAGTACCGAGCGTCGCGACGTGCGTCAGGTCAAAGTCCAATCAAGACTCGGTGTATTATGTACACATTTTTTTTTATTTAATAACCCCGTTTTACATGCGTGTGCGGGGTTGTATATCGTGCTGTACGTGAAATTAGTTTTTTTTTTTTCAAAAAAAAAGGCACACGCGCAGCAATAAATAAGAGAGAGATGAAAACTAAGTTTAGTTCTCTCCTCAACTTCTATATACTACCACTGCTATACTCAGCTAGCTATACGATTCTCGGCGAATGCGATTACGCAATTACATGTCACGTGCTGCTGCTGTGGTGCAGCAGGCAGTGCACGTCGTCGTCGTCGACGAGAGAAACAGCTCGCACAGAGCTGCACAAACATCGAATCTCGCGCTCTTTCACTTCGCATTAAAATCTGCAGGTGGCACACAGCACAGCACATCACGACGACGAAGCTTTCGCGGTCGTCGTCGTCGTCGTCGGCGGAGCAGCTAACTTGGAAACTCTCTTGGGGGAGAGTTGACCGCACACACGGTCGTGTCGACTCATACCACCGCACACGAACGGAACGAACGAACGAGCACACGTACAAATACGGCAAATCAAGAAAGAGAGAGAGAGAGAGAGACAGCCTGCCTTAGTAGTAATAATATAATATAAGGTGCAGTGGCAATGACATCGGAGACCACGTGCTATATAGCTAGCGCGTATACGTGCAGCTCAGAGAGAAAGAGAGAGAGAGAGAGAGAGAGAAGGGAAAACCGTGTGAAACTCTCGGCGCAGCAAACCACCGCCGCCGCCGCCGCCGCTTGCTGATCTTCCCTCTGCTATATGCGCGATGATGCCACGAGTGGATTAGCTCTGCTCTCCGAGTATTATATAGCCATTCTGCGTTTGTCGAGTGATCTCTCTGATAACGCGACGCACGCAGCAGGCTCGAGCTGCGTTACACATACGTGCCGTGCGTAAACGCGTGTCGAGCTGGAATTTCTTCCAAACTGTTGATTCGAACGTACAATACGGCGCGATCGCGAGAGGGAAACGTTCAATTTCATTGTTAATACTATATGTATGTACGATGCAGCACAACACCCACTCGAGTGTTAGATATCGGGCCCTGATAAAATATCGTCGCAGGGTCATTAAATTCGCGCTCGCGTCGTCGTCGTCGTTGTCGAGTATATCCATTGTGTGTTTGCTGCTGCTGCTACGCGATATTTATAGGTATAAACGTAATAACGCAATAAACAAAACCCAGCCACAGACTGACGCTACGCTGCCAGCGGGCGATTGCACGTCGGGGCACTTTGATGATGATAATCCAGGAATTTTCGCCGGTGTATTATACGCGCGGGCTATCGATCGTGTGTGTGCACCACCACCTTTTATATAATGATACACTACACCCTTTGATGTGTCACGGATCAGCTAGCACAACAGCTCCGCGCGCGATCGAAAAGTTAATTGAACGAGCGCGAGGCGATTTAGACAAATGAATTGAATTTTAATATCGGTCGCGCGCGGACATGGTACACAATATGGGAAAGAGTTAAAAAGGTCGATCGCGTCATATTGAAAAAGTGGATCGTCGACTGCACACAAGCAGTGGGTCATCGTCGCATCGCAACCAAGCTTTCGCGAAATATTATTCAAACTACTCGATTATACGCGTATACGCGCTGACGCACGCGCAAAATATATATAAAAGCTCGCGAGCCACTCGCTAAGTGCATGTATACGCTTTTCGCTATTGAAATAATAGCAAGGAGAGAGAAGACTTATTAACATTTTTATACGTCTTTTGCTCGACGTCATCGAGTGAAATCGCTCGTCGTCGTCGTCGTCGGGCGGCGCATTAGCATAAAGCGGCAACGCAGTCATCGCCGCGCGGCTGCCTCACTTTGCCATTTGCAATTTCAATTGTGTAAAGAAACCACTTCTACTAAAGAGCGATAGAGCTGGCGTCGTCGGTTCTCGCGTGGAAGAAGTAAATCTCATGTGAGAAACCCGAAAACGATATAGAAGAAAATCGATTCGCGACGATGCCTGTGATGCGAGCTCTGTGTGTGTGTGTGCAGTTCGTCGTGAGCCGCTGATGCAGTTTGCTCTTTTATATACCCGAGACGACTGTGCATAGAAGAGCTTAAAGAGAGACGGAGCAGAGAGAGAGAATCTTTTGACCCCGCGTCAGTGCAGAGCGAGAAAGAGACGAGAGTACAGCAGTAGGTAGTATGCGCCAGGCGGAATTCAGATCGGCGCGGCGCGAGCCGCTTCTTCTCGGCTATTTAAATCTCGAGACGCGTCGCGGGCCGACTACCGACTACTACTATTATACCACTACTACTCTTTATAAGTTGGGTATATACCGGTATATATATATATATATACGGTAAAACACACCAACTCGCTCGTCGACCGACGACGACGACGACATACGTCGGGGGACACACACGAGACTCTCGATACAACAACTACTACTACTACCACTACTAATTTTTATTTCTTTTTTTTTTCTTTACAATGCTCGTGTGTGCGTGCGTCTCGAGATTTTTTTCTACGCCCGTTCGCTGCAAGAACTAGGTTGAGGAGGATGCATGCGTATGTGTGTGTAGGAGAGAGAGAGAGAAAGAGAAAGAGAGAGAGCTTTTATTTCGTCGTTCGAATTTTGTCGAGATAAAATAAGATTCGACGCGGCCGACGACGAGAGGCAGCAGAGCACTTGATATTTTGTGCGCCACTGCCGTCGTGTGCCTCTCTCTCTCTCTCTCTCTCAGGCAAGTGCGCAAATCCAATTGGAAAGATTTATCGAATTCAAGCTGGAAAATGCTCGGCAGCGGCAGTAGAAAGCACCAGAACTCGATACGCTCTGTGTGCGGGCGACGTATATATATATATATATATTCGAATTTTCTCTGTGGTCTACGGTACTGCTGCTGCTGCTACTGCTGCCAGGTAGCTCAGCGCGAAACTCTCTCTCTAGGAAAACGTGAGCTTGTACACACGCGCGCTTACTTGGGCGTTCGCTAGATTACTTTCGCGCGATATATATGTACACGGGGGCGCGCTCGCTAAATGGCAGAAGGAGGTGGGGTGGTGGTGGTGCAATAGGGGGTGTGAGTGTCGTTGGATTGGCGCCGAGCTGGAATTATCAATTAGAATTAATTACCAATTAAACAGTCAAGCTCGTGCGGCTTGTGACTCTGCTGTGCTGCCGCGCAGTGGAGGAGAAGTTGGATATACACACTCGCGTGCGTCTAGAGCGTGTCACACCGTCGTCGTCTACTACTACTACTACTACTACTACTACTGCAAGTAAACGCGTGCGAAAGCTCGCCGGGCTTTTACGTGTAAGTTTCGCGCGCAAACAACGCCCACGTATATACGGACTGCATCGAAAATCCTGAGTGCAGATGATAAAATAATAACTTGGAATTTTTCAATGTTTCGATTTACCCAGTGAGTTATTTGAGAAATTCACTTTTGGGAAAAAACAATAATAATAAGATGACTCAGGTAAACAGAATCGCCGTCGCATAAATAACACGCATAACCAAGAGAGTTATTTTTTAAAGCCGTTTCTCATCTTTGAGAGTATCTAAAAATCAAAGTCATGTTCGCGGCGCGCGGGATGATTGCCGAGCTGCGGAATTTAAATCAATTCGGCAAATATTCAAGCGTCTTTATATAATTATTATCTTCTGCAATGTTTTGATCGATCGAGTCGCGATGATAATTGATATAATCAATTTTTATTAAATATTTGTTCTACCTTAATTCACTAATTTCTGAATGTAACCCGCGCAAAATATTTGTTTATCTCCTCACGAATGGCTGTGCGTTTCTCTCTCTCTCTCTCCTCGAGCGAGGCGAAAAGATGTATTGTCATTTGTCACGTCGCGCACAATTGGCTAAAGGTATGAATTCTCTCTCGCTCTCTCGATAGATATCGGAGATTAAGATTGATAATATAATTTCTGCCCTGATTCATCGAGCGAATATTTTTAAAATTTATGCGACGCTAAGCATTCGTACATGTAACTGTTCTGCGTTATTATTACACATATAGAGGCGCGCGCGCGGCAAGATTTATCCACGTCACGTATTGTACCTTTGTTATATGTACAATCGTAATAATCGCCAAGAGATAAAAAGCGCAATTTTCCCTCGCGCGCATAAACAGCAGTGTGACATATTGCGCGCAACAATTCGCTCGAAAGTAAAGTAAAGCAAAGTAAAAAAAACTAAACTAATATCGAATTTTACTATACGGGGTTAAGTGCGCGCGTCGAAAGCGCATGAATAGACCCACACACACACGTTTACGAATCGACATCGTCAAGCGCACACAATCGTATCACAGGTCAGAGCTCAGGGCCGCAGCCGCGCAGATAACGAAATTCATTCACCGACGAGCCGTCGTCGTCGTCGTCGTCGTCGTCGAATGCGGCAATTCATGCTCGGGCCGTCGCGTACACGCACTTCGGCATGTTGTATAGCGCAAGGCACATATATCTACTCGCGTATTATAGTATTCGAGAGAGAACTCGACCGGATGTTCCATTGATCTTCAACTAAGCTCGATATACACGGTATGTTATGTACGCGATATATACTGCAATTATCAACACACACATATGTGTAGCCCAAAAGTTACGTCGAGTTCATTTTTTTTTTTTTTTTGACGAGCTTCGAAGGAAAACGGCGCACACGCGGCTTCAATGTATACGTGATTGCGCGTTGATTGCACGAAAATCGAGAATATTCGATATACTAATTATTTGCATGTTTGACCGTTCGAAAGCAGCTGCCGCTGCACTGCTGGGAAAAACTTTGCACGCACGCATGATGCTGCTCTTCAATCGCGAAGCGTTTAAATTGGCATTTTTCGTTTTGCGCGTAATAAAGTTAGTCGAAATAAAAAAAAAAAATTCGAACGTCGAACGAATATCATACGTATTGAATCGAGTGCGCGTATCATCGACTGCGAGCGTATATATTCGGAGACTTTACCAACTTATCTCATTCGCTCTCGCGGGCCACGACGACGACGAAGACGACGTCGCTTCTTGTGTGCTGTAATACGCTCCAGTACAGAGTTGACCCTTCCAAAAGTCTCTACGACATATATTTTTAGAGACGCTAGTCTAGGATAGAAATCTTTCTCTCTCTCGCGCTTCTGTGGCTTTTGAAGAGCCTTCGGGACATCAAACTTAATATACGAGCTGCTGCGTGCGTCTGTTCCCCATACTTGCACATTTCTTCTCCTCTTTTACAGCGAAGAAGCAGCAGCAGCAGCAGCAGCAACAGCAGCGGTATAAGGAAAGCTAAAACTGAACACCTGGACCAGAAGCTATATGGAAAAGGCGGGTATATATAAGCTGTGCATGTGTGCGCTGCCATATACCCCACTGAATCCTTAAAATATACCTGCGCTGACTGTGCGAGGCGGCGGCGGCGCAGCACATCTGCTCGCGTGCCTGTCGCGTGCCAATGAGGGGGAGAGCCTCGTGGCTTGCTTGTGCTTCGCTTATATATATGTATAGCGTATATATTCGAAAGCCGAAAAGGAAAAAAGAAAGAAGCGTTATGTGTATTACACACACGGGCACACAGGGCTTAAACGACGTATAGTAGTGGACGCGCGATGACTGTATATGGACTTTTGCGTGCGATGATTCTCTTTATATAAAATTTGCGCGCACAGCCGCCGCCGACGACGACGTATTGAAATTTACTGCGCGGCTCGGAAGGTTTTCAAAAATATGTATATAATAATAACGATACGTTTAATTACGAGCGGCGATGATGATGATGATTCCGAGCTGACGCCACCCGGGCGCCGACGGTGCGTTGCTACAGATTATATGATGAAGATGTACCTATTGTGCGAGCGGTAATTTATACACCTAGTTTTCGTGTAATAGCTCGAGAGCACATAAACTCGCCGCGGCGGCCGTTTTAACGGCATAATTCACTCGTTTTATATCGTGTTTTGCGTTTATGTACGCGGCACGCCGATCTTTTGTTTTCCAAAATTTTCGGTATCTGCTTCGATGACATTCCAACTAGTTAAAACCGAGAGTCGATTTCGGGCGAATATCTATTCAGTAGCCGCGCGCGCGACTCCTGTTTTTTTCTTCTTTTTATTTCATTTTAACGCGCGCGCGTGTTTTCGAGTTTTAGATTTATCCGCAGATACACGGACGGAAAAAAGAATAATATACAGTCGAAAAAAAAGACGAGTTTCGGCGTACAACACACAACTGTATAGATATCTCGAGTTCTGAATTTCAGTCTTTTGAAATTGTGTATAATTATCATCTGCTTGCGCGGGGCAAGTTAAATATTCATACACTTTGTAGAAAAATAAACTTGCCGAATGCCGATGATCGTGACTCGGGAATTTATAATCGAGTGAGACCGAAAAGTGAATCTAATGGTCGTGTCTCGCAAAAAGTTCCGTTTTATCAACAGGTCAGAAACGCACTACTTAGTAGCACAAATCGTATACTTGTTTAGTGGAGTACTTATTTCGATAAAAGTTTGGAGTATCTCATACCTAACAAATAATTGAATGAATAAATAAAATAACGCGAATAAGAACGATGATATTCAATATTTTTTTGTTTTTAACCTCATTAGCTGCCTCTCTTTTCATAAGGATATCTTTAAAATTTGCATTACAAAGAAAAATTCTCGCTCTCTTCGGATCAGCTCTCTAATCTCATCCCCTCACGCAAAGCTCATAAATCAGTCTGCAAATTGTCTGCTTTTCTTTCTTCGATGATTCTCATTTATTCTAGAAAAATCTCCATCGAAACGCCAATTTCATCCCTTGCCCACCCCTCTTTTTGCCCTCTCTCCCTCCCCCCCTTCCTACCATCACTCGTTCTCGAATGCCAGACAACCAACCCCCCCTCCCTCTCTCTGTTCACTGGCCTCGTGCGCAGCTGAAAATAAAAACGCGACTCACTTGATTGCTTCGTCACATTACAAAGCTCTGCTCTCTCTCCTCTACTTTCCATCTTCCAAAACTCCAGAGCGCAGCGACACAAAAGCTTTTTGGGCGACGACAATAATCTTGGAACGGAGGAAGAAAAAAAAAATAAATGTTGAAATTTTGCTACCGCGGCTCTCTCTCTGCCATTATAAACATACACGCAACGAGTAAGAACGACGCGCGTATGGATAAAGAGGGCAAAAAAAAAAGAAAAAGAAAGAGCGCACGAAAGGGGCAGTATAGTAGTAGTATTTGTAGTAGCAGCAGCAGCAGCAGGTGATGAGGAACGCGCCAGGTGGAGTGCGACCGACGCGTGTTGCCTGGCCTTCGAGTCTTTTGACTGTGAGTATAACTTCCGGTCACGTGCCCCGCTCGGGCTCGCGCGCGCGCGTCTGAACATTATATACGCGCAGAGCAACACACATACACCCCACCCACTTATATATGTAGGCATTGTAAAATACAAACTGTGTATATGTTAAGTTTTTGCTCATGAGGACCAGAGAGAAAAGGTTTTTTGGTGGTGGTGGCGTACTTGCTCGCTCGCTTGCCATGCATGCATGCGACTTCTTCGTAAATAACCTATTATCGCGATCGAGATCATTATCAACCGCGCCACGAGCGCCACAATGATAAATTTCTTCATTTAAAATTTGTGAGTTAATAATTTTCAATTCTTTCTTTTTTTTTTTACTACCTAGCGATGGTTGCGCGAGCTTTGCGAAAAGGTTCGCATAATTTACAATTGTTTGGAAATGCGGGTTAAAAGCATCGTTAACCCAGGCTCGAAATCGAGTACAAATGGATCCGAAATGAAAAATTAATGAACTAACGGCTGCAAAATCATTAAAACCATTCGAGAATCGCGCGACGAACGCGCCAAATATTTTTGAAACAATTTTTAATCAACAAAGTACATCTTCAGGATTTTTGGGTAACTCCGACGAGAGCGAACGGAGATCGTTAAAATTGTTTTTTATTTTTTTTTTGTTTTCGAAATTCCCCGAAAGCTAAGCACGGAGGAAAGATAATTTTGATATCTGCCGCGCGCGCGTTGCTGCTGTTACGTGCTCATCGCGCGCACAAATAATATAATGAGTCAAATTTCATAAAGTACGTCACTCTTGTCGAGATCATCCGAAATTTCCAGCGAGAAAAATTAATCAATACACCTTTATATTTTTCATATTTTTTCCTCCATTTCGTTTCATTGCAAAGAGCAGCAACGGCGATCGATATCGTCTTTTTGGCATTACAAGGCTATATATACGCAGCAAAATCTCGAGAAATATTTCGAGTTTGCTCGTGCGCGAACTCGAGCGCGTGCCTACGAGGAAAAAAGGTAAATCGAAGCCTTAGGTGTGTAACTGTGCTGCGCTACCATACTGTATACCAGTTCACGAAATCACTTCATCGGCTGGCTCTCTCTCTCTCTCTCTCTGTCGGGCCCAGACGGAGCAGATGCTTTTCTCTCTCTCTCTCTCTCTCCTTCTCGAGAAGAAAAATAAAGGAGGAAGGTGCACAACGACGCATGCATGCATGCAAGCAGGCAGACAAGGCAAGGCAAGTAAGTAAGAGGGTAAGAATTACGCACGGTGCAAAAAAGATCAGGATTTACAAGGAGCATACATTACACAGGCAGGCGCGCGTTCAAAATCGAGAGCCGAGAGATGTGTATTATATTCCGGGCCCATGGGCCCCATTGAAATCAATTCGAGATGGAATAACGCGCCGTGGCAAGCATAAAAATCACCACCGTCGTTTTCTCGAAAATTGAAATTTTCAGATATTTTACGTCGTCGTCGACCTGACGAGAGACACGATGCTATATAGGTGAAAAATCCAAGTGACACGCGACAAGCAGCAGCAGCAGCAGCAGCAACACATCCTACCGAAAACGTAAATCACTCAATATCAAACTGCAGCGAGAGCAGCAGCTATATGCCTGAAGAAAGAGAACTTGGCACGCAGTTAGCTCGAAGCGATTTATATCGCTCAAGGTGCGGATCGATGACTTGTGTCGTCGCAGGACTAAATTAACTACTATACTGCACCTCACATATATATACCATGCAACGCAACCAACAAACACGGAACACAGTCGACTTCTCCATATACTCGTATATTATACATTCAAATTAGTCGTTGAAATTTAATTTGGTTGAGAGTCATGGCAATATGTGTTTACAAGGCAGCAGCGACTCGCAGCAAGTCGAGGGCGCTTGAGAATTTTTCCGAGCGTATAGCGCATATAAACGGTCGTCTCTCTTGCAACGTTATATTATTATATAGCCCCGAAGAAAATCACATGAGCCCGAGCGAGAGAGAAACGACGACGACGACCTCTCAAGAGTGCGATATAAATTAAATTAAATCTAGCCGCTGGCTGCTGGACAGATTATTCAAGAGAGATAAGTATAATGAATGAGAACTGTTGATCCAGGTAGTAGCTGTGCTTGCCTTGCTTGTGCCATGCTTGCTTGCTTGCTTGCTCTCGGGGTATTGTCGGGTGGCGCGCGAGCGAGCTGCTACTGCTGCTGCTGCTGCTGCTGCAGCCCAGGGAAAGGTAAAAATCTCTCCCGTGTGCGTTGCTTTTGCATGATGCGTAAAAAATCGATCGAGCTCTCCTCGAGAAGGTATTTCAAGGCTCATTTTTCTTATTGAAGAAAAGAAGAAAGAAAAGAAGAAATGTTGAAGGATTACTCGAATAATATATAAGTTTGGATACACTTGTAAAAAAAAGCAGCGTATACACGAGAGTTCGTGGATTCGACTCGCGTGCGGGATTAATGGTACACACGTGTATGTGTGTGTGTACGAGCGCGAAGAAAAAAAGGAGCAGTGTTTCTAAATTTTTACAGTAGGAGAACCGTCGAGCCTTCTATCCTTACTGAAGCACGCGTCACTCAATATCTTCATGGCGGTAGCAGCAGACGTTTCTTGCATTCGCGCGCGTGCGCGAAAAATAAAATAAAAGAAGACTTTCCTGCCCAATCTTAACTCGAGGCGATCGTTCCTTTTTCGAAAGATAAAAGAAGTTTTTTTTCACGTTGAAATGCAGTGAAAAATATTAATTATTAAACTCAAATTTAGATTTTCACAGAGCAACGAGCTTGCGGGGCGCGTCAAAAACACGCTGTACTCATTATTCGTGCGATGCACCGCGCGCGCGCGTGAAAGCAATCTTCGCGAGCCTTTGTGCCCGAAGTGCAAATAAGGTGTCTTCGGTCAATTAAAATTTTTTAATTTTGTTGGGAGCAATTTTTCCACTGGCGCTCGGCAGCTTCTACAAAATAATACAATATTATAAATGCGAATTAATTATAAATGCGGTCGTCGTTTATCCACGCCGCGTAATCATTATTTTGGGCTCGTATAAGACGCGGAGGGGAAAAAAATCAAATGTTACTACGCGTTATGTATTCGAGAGTAAAGAGCAAAAAATAAATTGTGTTTTCATATAGGCAGTCGCAACGAGAGAAAGAGAGCACCTGTTAATGCGCCACAATATGAAAACGTACTTCTGGCGAGAGAGCGTAGTAAAAAAGGCCCTCTCTCTCTTTGGGCAATCGAATTAATTTTTATACATCGATAAAAATCAATGTTGTAAACGGGCAGCGCATGCTTAATACCCAACAACATAACAGCAGCAGCAGAAGCAGATAGCCGCCACGAGCCATCGTCGCCGTTCACTCTATACACAATATATGGGCTATTCCACAACAGGTGTTGCAGGCCAAAAAATGAAGTTGAAACTAATCATTCACTCTTCAAGAACACAATGAAAAATGAAAATCCTGAACATCTCAGCCCTTTAGGTCCAACCGTATTGAATTTTCAGGGCCTCAAAGTTGGATTTTCACGTTTTGAGGATATTCTGTTTGTTACTCTGCTTTTCTGGGGTGCCTATGAAAAAATTGCTGAACCATGTATTTTGATATAAAATTTGATGTAGAATTCAAATCTGTACTCAAAAATGACATTCATAACCTCAA
>CACVKI010146248.1:7609-18521 GCA_902732785.1 Trichogramma evanescens
CCCCCTCCCGGAAAATTATCGTATTCCCGAGACCCACTTTTGATGCATCAAGAAAATTACGCGCATTTCTTTTCTGTTGATTGTGATACATGTAAACCCCTGGAACAACAATTACTTGACTTAAATTATTTAGATCTCGAGCTGATCAAAACACAACAGCTAAACGTAGGCGCGATTACCGAATCGGGCCTACCGTCCGGTTACAGTCTATTTTCCCTTTTTATACGAAACAATCATGAAGAAACCACCGACATTGACGTTGTATCAGAGGTACTAACGAATCTGGGTGCCACGCTGGTTGAGCTAGGACGAACTAGTATATCCATAGCCAAATCCTACGAGCACCTCGACGACATGTATTGGTTGCCCATCGAGACACACCTCGAAGAACTGGCAACGTCTTTACACCTCAATATCACCATATGCACCGGCGAAGTGACCACCCCCAACGAAGAAGACAGGCCGAACATAATACGCGAAGCGCACGACTCCGCCGTCGCCGGACACAAGGGAATGATCAAGACATATCATCGGATCAGAGAGAGATATTGCTGGCCGAACATGATGTGAGAAATACGCAGGTACGTCAAAACATGCCACGACTGCCAAATAAGGAAGCTCACCCGAGTGAAGACCAAGTTTCCTATGAAAATCACGACCACTTCGACAACAGCCTTTGAAGTGGTCGAAATGGACGTCGTGGGACCCCTACCAATGACGATCTCAGGGAACAAATACCTTTTAACGTTGCAATGCAACCTGACCAAATACTCCGAAGCGATACCGCTACCTGACGTCAAGGCCGACATGATCGCTTCAGCATTCGCCAAGGAATTCATCTGCCGTTTTGGCTGCCCCGAAACACTGAGAACGGACATGAGCCAGAATTCAATCGGCAAGGTATTTTCGACTCTAGCCAAGCTGTTTAAGATCCGACAGATCCACTCCACGGCCTACAGACCGCAGACCCAAGGATCCCTGGAGCGGAGCCACCACTCGCTGATTGAATACCTCAAAATGTACATCAACGACAGAGACTAGGTCACCTGGATACGATACGCAATATTTTCGTACAATACCTCAACGCACACTGCCCACGGATTCACACTTCATGAACTCGTCTTCGCTCGAAAAGCCCGAGTACCAAGCGAATTCGCTGACAAGACCATCTCCAAGACCTACAACGACATAATTGACGACATCGCCAGGAAACTAAACATCACGTTAAAAGAAGCTCACGACAAGATCATTGAGGCCAAGCTAAAATCCAAGACCTATTACGACCTCAAAAGCAATGTAAGAACTTTCAGTCCCGGCGACCACGTCTACCTACTAAAAGAGCACAAGACCGACAATACGCTACGCGGCCTCGGCGGCTGCGCGATCTCGGTGCCTGCTGCCCCCACCACCAAACAATCTCCTCGACTGTAACAGCAAGGCATACAGCTCTTGATGTGTAAATAACTATTATGCTACATGTCTAGCCAGATACAAATGATATTTAATATCGTAACATTATAAAAAAAATAATAAAAAAACAACATTAACTTCATTAAACAACAAAAAATTATGGTGTACACAAAAACTTACACTAATATTAATAAATGTAGATTGCAATCCTAAATAGAAGTTACTTCTCAGTTGGGAATAGTCTATTGATCGACTTTCGTAACCTAAGAACGAACAGAAAAGTAAAAAAAAAATGATTAGAATGAATATTACAAATATGTAGAAAATAAGTAATAATGAAAGATAATAATAAAGCTTACTTTTTGGTTCTTTCGTTGTTATCATTTTTAGTAATCACCGTGGATGCAAATGATTTCAGACCATAATATCCCATGTAGTAATTTATGCCGACTCCTTTTAAAGTCAAAAAATCCTTGACTTTGTAGTCCCAAGTATCAGCCTGTGTGTTCCACATCGTTAATTGTATCTGTAACATAAAATATAATGAAATATAACTAATCTAATACAAAAATATACATGGAATATAACAAATGAATTGATGATATTATATGTGAAATTAGAAAAATGAATGAATTTTACAATACCGTGTTTTTGGTTTCGTCCATCAATGTAACCGCCCGTTTTCGCAGATCATCACCAGATTTGGAAGTGATCGATTCTATTTCTCCTATGTGCTTCAAAATTCCAACGACGTCTGAGGAAAAGATCATATTTGAATTATAATATAGTTTTATAAATTTTAGCATTATAAATTAAACAAATAGACATACTTATAGCTTTGTCTTTATAATCGCTGAAATTTGTAAAAAATGATTCCAAGTCGGTGTCAATTTCAGGAGAATCAAATAGTTCATGTATTGTGGTGTAGTCGGCGAATACGAGCTCGTAATCATTGTCGATCTCATTAAACGATAGGTTTGCAGGCCTTATTTTAGTATTATAAAGTTGTAAAATCATGTTCACCTACAAAGAAACAAATAAGTAAATAAAAACATTGTAAATTTAAAATATACACACATAAGGATATTCACCTTGATAAACGGGAAAATTTGTTCGACGACTTCGTTGTATGCTACACAGCGTATAATACCCGAATTATCTTGTAAATCAAATACAAATAATGTGCACTTATTGCACGTACGTGGAGGCGTGACTGTTACGACTTTTCCCACAAATCGTAATCTAATGAAAAAACGATTTCAGTTTTTTAAGGAACATAATTTCGTAATTGATGAAAAATTAAAAAAAAATTCGAACACGAACACATACTATAATAAAAAATTGTACTTACTTTCTTACGAGAATAGAAACTCGGCCAACTTTATGTAAGGCAGAATTTTTATCAAATTTAATTTTCTTGAACGGTATTTCCACCGGGTAGTCGTCTCTGGCATGTTTAGACATGGTGAGATGCGTTGCTGGCAAACTGCTGCTACGAAATGAGCAATTACTATAGATGAGATAAAGCCACGAGCGGCTCCACGGTTCAAATTCCTTTCATACAGCGAGGCACCTCAAACGAGCACAGATACGTGCTACGTAAATTCCTTGCACCTTGCTACAGAACGATAAGCCGGAGATAAGAAGAGTGCCGAAATACATGTGTGAGCAAGTTCACGATAATATGTACAACGCTGCGTTCGCGTAAAATTATAATACACGATTAATTCAAATTTAACTTGATATTATATTTTAATTACATATATCATGCCAACTCACAATGCGTCGCACGAAATTGCATTAAATTGAATTTTTTATACATTTGTTAAAAATATCGGTAAATTGTTAAGTTTGACACAGAATGTTTTGTTAATTCATATAAGGACAGTTTTTTTTTCTTGGGTCACATCATTGTCAACGAAATACAAGCACGGATACGTGCGACGTAAATTCCTTGCTCTTTGCTAGAGATCGATAAGCTAGGTGATAAGGAGTGTGCCGAAAAATATATATGAGCAATTTCACGAAAAATTGTCAAAAATATTATTTCAATCCCCCTCTTATAATATACATTTTCTTGAATAGTAAAATGTATGATAAACAAATTCTATGTTTGAAATTGATTCGATTACTTGGGTTACATGGGTTATTTCGGTGAATCTATGAAAATAACTCGAAACAATTGTAAACCGTTTAATAAACGTTCATAAAGAACATTTCATATATAAGCCGATCTGTACCACAGCAGATAAGGCGAATTTTCAACCCAGTGTTTTGAAACTTATACTGCTTATTTTTCTACAATGTTCTATGGGAAAATTGAAAACATAAAAATGAAGGAGATAATGTGCGTAGATTATTGTAAAATTTATATGCCATTCTAACTAACTTCGCTCAGCTTTATGCAACGAACGTTGCCACTAGTGGTAATGTTGGCAAAAGTGCGTATATGCTGTCTATTCCACGTGCTCTATTTTTATCGACCCCAAATTTTATCATTCGGGTATTCAGTAGTTTTAAATCGGCATCGCTTAAGACGCCGAGCCTCAGTTTGGATAATAATTGTCCATAAATTTCGTCATTTTTCTGTCTCATGTTTATTGTTAGCTCGTCATACGAGAATGAAGACCACAAATCAAAAGTATCAAAGCACCCAACATATTTCTTTATGCTTGCATTGGACAATTTTTGGAAAGCAAAATTTTCGCGAACTGGTGGTAATTGCAATAAATCACCAAACATGATAATACTTATCTCACCAAACCAACCGTTCTTGTCATCGGAAGTATCAAAGACTTCGGTTAGTCTTAAGTGCATGTATAATAAAATAATGTTCGATATCATGCTTACCTCATCGACAATAATAAGATTCACGTTATTTAAATAACTGCGGACAGTTTTTAAAGCTGAATCCGATAGTGGCTTGTACTTCGCAGTGACCCCTTGTTCCACAGGCAGCTGTAATAATCGATGAATGGTTAAACCATTAACATTGTATGCTGCTAAACCTGACGGAGCCGCTACAGCCGTATCTTTTGCACGAATTATTTTATTCCACTGCACCAAGGTCTCTATGAGGAAGCTCTTGCCTGTACCACCAGATCCACTGATGAACTATCGAATTATTGACGATGTCTCGTCACCGAAACTCATTGCTCCCGGAACATTATCGAATATTCGTCGTTGATCTTCATTCAAGCGATCTATTTTTTGCGTAAGACTAATTTTGTCACCCACATTGGCAGCCATCTCTTTCAAATTGTTCATGTCGTTGACGGTGTCTAGTGGCAGACAGTCGACAGGCAAACTGTATTGTGATTTTGGCCCCTCATTTCCCGTAAGCTTTTTGGTTTCTTGAACAGCCAAGTTTTCAGCATTTTCAATGGCCATTTCTATCAAGCAAATTTTTTCGTGATAATTCATTGCTTCCACCAAATGCGCTTTACTTTTCGCAAAAGCATCTGTATAATTTTGGCAGCCATCGATTAATTTCGTACAATTTCTCCATGGTTTAAACAATAACAATAGAGCATAGAAGTATTCTTCTGGCTGAGTATCAGCTTTGTACCTCCAATGATTGATAATAAATGGTACCTTGCGTTTTTTGCAGTAATATGTAGTTTTACCAAGCATAGTGTAAATTTCGAAGTCTGTGCCGGTTGGTGGGATCTTATGAATATCAAACCATTTTGCAAATTCGTAGAAGCTTAAAGCTTCAAGTTCAACCGGACGATTCGGATAGTGCGTATCAACGAAATCGTCGCAAAAAATGTCATCAGAATCTTCGGGGAGGCCTTCGATTTCTTTTATATGTTTCAACTTTCTCGATCGAATCATACTCACTTTGATCCATCTGAATACTGTATTCGGATCAGTCCCATGAAGCGGATGACCTAATAAGACATCGGCTGCCTCTATTGCGCCGCATTCTCGGTGACTCAAGGATTTCAATGACATGGACCACAGTCGACTGACGAGAGATTTGTCAGTTGCAATGCAGCTCATGTCTACGTCACTTTTTTCACCTTTGGTGCCGTACTTTGTGACATACTCCGTGATAAGGTACGAATTTTCACTGATAAATTGAATATCATTATTACCTTTCCACAATGTGAGAATAATCGGATTATAATCATTTGTAAATGCCTCTTCTTTTGTGCGAGGCAAGTCATAGAATTTATTTTTATTTCTAAGTTTTCTTCTACCCGCAATTGCAACGTCGAGATCCCTCCATACGAGGTTCTTGGTCACAGGTCGAGGAAATCCGAACCTGCAAGCATTACGAAAACCAGTCTTAGTTTTTTTGCTTCTCATGCAGTAGATATTGTGTTTGTGCTGTTGATAAGACTGGACTCGTCTATAAAGTTCCGGAGAGACACGACGATCGGGTATCCGACAAGTTATGTGTTGCAGTATGAATTTTTGAATTTCTTCGTTGGAAGAAGTTCCATAAATCAAAGCATCTTTTATCCATATTAAAAAATGATAATGCGGTAAACCTCTGCCTTGATATTCGCATACCCAATAATAATGGGCAACTTCGCCAATGGGATGTTCTGGAGAATCCAGCGTCCGGCCACCCGCGCGCGCGAATAAACCACGATTTTTCTTCTTTCTCTCGCTATATCTCGCTAAAATCAAAAAACGCCTCTCTGGAAAATGTCTACATCGATGGAAAATTTCCTGATCTTTCGATCTAGATTATTTAAAAAAATCTTAAAAATGAAGTTTTTGAGATAATCGACTTTAAAGTTTTCCCAGCGGTTTTTCCGAGGAAAATGGGAAAATTCGGAAAATCTGACCTAACCATCGGAAAGCTGAGGCAATTTTCCATCGAAATCATTTGTTCGTTTATTTCTCTAGGTGCATTTTAGTACTTTTACAGCGATTTACAAATTTAGTGATTTGACTTAATTCTGCCGTGCCGCGCAGCACTGGGAGAGTTGACGTGAAATGCCACATATATATACATCAACATAAAATTTTTTTTCCCTCATATTTAGCATCTAATGACTCTCAATTAGTCATGGAGTGCATCGACGAGAAACTATCTCAGCTCACGTCAGCTTACAATAAAATGGCCAATCACGTAAATGGCATGGACACCAATTGCGAGAATATGTGGGTAAAAATGAAAACCATGGAGCAGACAATGGCGTACATGATGGAGCAGCTAGAGTGCGTCACCAAGCACGTCAGTGATCTCAATGTCTCCATGAAGCTTCGAGACGAGGAAGAGAGAGAAAAGGTGAATGATTCAAAATTACCTCCGACAAATCGTAATGTTCCTATAGAGCAATTATTGAGTTCAACAATAGCCCCTGCCAATACTAACAATCGACATACCCTAAATGATTCTATCGAGAATATAGAGACAGCCTCGGTCGAGTTGAGTTTGAATAAAAGATCAAAGCTAGATGCAACTATTAACGAGATCAAAAATAAAACGCGAGTTAAAAGAAACTACTGCCTTAACAACAAAACGATTTTCTCTGATTGGCTCGAATTTTTGAAAGCTGAACTTGAGTACAGCGATTTGTTACAATTCATTGAGTCTGTTTTTTAAATAAAGGGTTAAAAACATAAAACCCGTTTCAACAACTCAAATGCTTGCTACGTATGATCGGGAGAAATAATCAATCACAAAAGGATCTCCATATAAATGTATAAGGTTTATTAATTAATGAACAAAGCTATGTACAAAGGCTAAGAGGTATTTACAATAAATAGGCAACGATTGGTATTGAAATTTAATATAGATCTAAGAGATAATTATTCTGATGAAACTGAAAAATCGTAGTCAACGATCACACACTCTCGCACTCCGATATGGAACAAAAGGAATAATTTTACGTACAATAATTATCGCGTCTTGATATCATTCATTCAGGCGCACTGTATTCTCTGATAAATAAATAAATATTATTATTACAATTAAAACAGAGTGGTGAATGTAATTAACAATTAGTTAGAATCGCTCTCTTTCTTTTGTGAGAAGCGTTTTACTTCTACGACCTAAGCGGCGTGTACAAAGAGAGTGCGAGGGCCCAAGGCCAGCCACTCACAAAATACGGCACAATCGCCGGGATAACTCAGCTGTTGGCTAAGGGTAGGATGACGAGGAAGCCGAAGTCCTCCTAAGAGTCTTCTCGCCCGTCAACCACAGGAAAACTAGCGCGGAAGCCGAAGTCCTCCCTAGGAGTCTTCTCGCACGCTTAGTTGATAGGCAGTGTTAGCGCGGAAGCCGAAGTCCTCACGAGGAGTCTTTTCGCACGCCAACACACTAGGAGAGGAAAGGTGGGGATACAGCTAGATCGATCTTATGCTGCCTCGCTCCAGCGTATATACACCCAACTCGCCTCGGTCGTTTATGGGTGCCGCTTAAACGCTACGCTGCCATCTAGCGGCAAGAACGCGAACAGAGTCATAAAACATTCTTAAAGAGTCACCGGAAGAACGATCAAAAATCAACGCGATAATTAAAGACATTATAATCAGTTGCGTAGATAAAAGCTTTCAAACTTAAATAATTTCGATGAAAGAGCCAATAGAGACTTTGAGAAAATTGAAAGAAACACGCATAGTACAGAGTAACTGCAACACATTTGATCTAAAACTCGATATCTTTCATGTGAAAATGAAATCGAATGAGAAAGTATCGGACTTTTGCGACCGGTTCGATGGACTCGTGAAGTTATACGATGAAAGTGAGCCACCAGTGCCACTGACGGAGCATGACAAAGCGAGTGCGTTGTTTAGTGCAACTAAAGAACGTTGCAATGAATTGAGACAATCGAACTGGATGCAAAAAGTCAAATCTCACACTGATATGACAGTAGAGGAAATGAAAAATTATTTGTTGCAGGCTGAAGCAAATAAAAATAGAGAGGCACCTCGAGCTAGAGTTACCAATACGGTCATGGAGAACCGCTGCTACAGGTGCGACCACAGTGGTCATAAGTCGCTGGACTGTCCATTGAAGGAGCAGAACAAGTGGTTCTGCTACAAATGTCAGTCCGTGCAGAACCACATTGCTGCAAAGTGCCCGAATCACAGGTATGTCGATGATAATAAAAATTAAAATAACGATAAAGATAGAGATGGACGTGGCAGGGGCGGCAGGAAATCGAAAGTCGGAGGGAGAAAAGATTTGCGTCATCGCCCTTACCAGAAACCATCAAATAATTCAAAACCCAAATCGAACGACAAAGGTGAGTGCTTTGAAACACATTTTGCTAGTAGTTTTGATAAAAATGTAGAGCATGCAAATCACATAGAGTTCATAGCAGATTCAGGAGCCACTGAGCACATAACAAATAAAGGTTTTGATCTCAGAGACTTTGAAAAATGCGGTGGTGAGATCAAATGCGCAAACAGCGATGAAAGCGCAAATATTTCAATTGACGATAGAGGAACCCTTATTTTAAAATTGGTAACCGATAATAAGAATATTGAACTTTCGAATGTAATCTTAGCCACTAACGCGGCAGAAAACTTAATTTCTCTTCGAAAATTCGTAGAGTCAGGCTACAGTATTTATCTCGATGATGAAAAACTGCTAGTTTCGGACGAAATAACGGGTGAACGGTATCTCACGGGTATTTACGAGTCCCCTAATTGGATTTTCAGTTTTGATGCAAGTAATTTCGAACGGGATAGGTTAAGTCACAACAGATATAGAGTCAAGGCTAGGCTAGTCACGCTAGATAATTTTGCCGATCAATCGCCAACGGTTACTGCTGTCTCGGCAGAGTCACCGTCAGCGCTTGGGAGGAAGGAAAAGCAAAATGATATAGAGTCGAGTGAAATAGAAGTCCCAATAAAATGAAAAATCCTTGAATTAAACAGCGTAGTACCCCAAACCGAGATAGAGAACTTGAGCAATCAATCAAAAGAAATTGAGCCTATGACAAAATTCCCAAACACTGGAATGCTATGGCATTTGCGCCTAGGACATGCATCCCTAAGATATTTACAGCAACTCCAAAAGCAGGAGGAGCAACTACAAAATGTAAAATTCGGTAAGGATATCCTAGACTGTGAAACGTGTGTACTGGCAAAAATAGAGAAACTCCCATTCAAAAATGATGGAGATAGAGCCGAGAGATGCCTACACACGATTCATACAGACACGATGGGACCAATTTCTCCCACCTCATTCCCCGATAATAATAAATTCATTATAATATTTATTGACGATTATTCGAGATACGCAAGAGTATATTGCGTCAAAAATAAAAGCGAGTCCGGGGATTGTTTCGAAGATTACTTGAAGCACGTGAGAAATTTATCCGACAGTAATGAGAGAGTGTGCTACGTCAGAGCTGACAACGGCACCGAATTTACAGGGGGATAATTCGCTCAAATAATGCAGCAAGAGAATATCAGCAGTGATTTTTCCCCTCCGTACACACCGGAGCTGAATGGAATGGCCGAAAGGTTCTACAAAACCATTCAGAAGAAAATCACAGCACTTATGATAGACTCTGGTTTGCCACCGACTATGTGGGTGTTAGCAGCAGAAGCTGCAGCACACATATACAATCGAACACCACACAAGGGCTTGTCGTTCCAAACACCTCTGTCGAGACTTAACGAGAATAAAAAGAGTCACATCATAGAGCTCAAACGATTTGGATGTTTGAGTTACGTAAAAATTCCAATTGCCGAGAACAAGTTCGCGAAAAAGGCTATAGTCACATACTTAGTCGGGCACACGCCGACTGGCTATCTACTGTGTCATCCACAGACGAACAGATTCATCACCTCGAGACACGTACAATTTCATGAGAAAATCGTGTACCAAGATAGAGTCAGAAATACTGATAACGATAATCAGACATTGAAAATCATAGAGCAATTGATTTTTGAGCGAAAATCAATAACATTTGAGGTAAGCAACGAGAAGAAAAAAGAAAATCAAGATATTGAGAAACACATAGAGCCCTTGAGTAGAGAAGTAAGCCGCCTGTAGATAAAGTAGTGACTACAAAGAGAAAAGAGACAATAGCACCTCGAGTCATGCCGGAGAGAAGAGCCAAGAAAGCAAAGATGATGGATCCAGATTTTGTGTACAGAGCCAAGGTACCTGAATTGAAGATCGATGACATAGAGGTACATGCGAATCTTGCCAAAACAAATCAAGATCCAGCAAGCTACAGAGATCAGGGTTGCATTTAATTGATTAAAATTTTAATCAAATTAGGTGAAATTAATCGATTAAATTTAATTTTTAATCGGAGACAACTTAAATTAAAAATTGAATTAAATCTCCAATTTAAGATTTCTTAAATTAAAAATTCAATTTAATTTCTAGTTCAAGATGTCTTCGATTAAAAATTTAATTTAATTTTTAGATCGAGACGTCTTTTTTGATTAGAAATTAAAACTAATTTTTAATATGCTGTCATATACACAGAGGCGGATCAATATTTTTGCCGCCATAGACAAGCCTCGAAAGAGCAGAGCAGTTTTTAGATAAATAAATTCGCAAACCCAAGAA
>CACVKI010146250.1:7336-74920 GCA_902732785.1 Trichogramma evanescens
TTAAGTGGAAAAGAATTTTATTACAAAACTTTTGAGACCCCAAGGATCAGGATTGGTGAAAAATTGCATTCAAAATCATGCGGTCAATGAATTAGAATCCACAAGTCAATATACTCCTTTGATGGATGATTTTCAATAATAAGAGGAACTAGAGACATATTTTTTGTTGTAAAAGGACCTATAAAAACATATTTTAACATCAGAAACAAAAAATTTTAATAGTAATCCTTAATTTTCATGTTTTTCATTTATAGGCATAAACACAGGTGTGTCCCCTTAAATAATCTCGAGTCTAAACGCTTATTTTGTCTCATAATTCACGTTCAATATAGTAAAATGCACAAAGCTGGCGGACGAAAGATCTGATTATCATTTAACTATTCAGAATTTAAGCGGCACATTTATTGGGAATCTCGTAGAAAATATACGGTCGAAACGAGTCATGCGCATAGTTAATGACACATCTCAGTCATGTGCATTCATGCTAGCTGGGATAAATTCTCCAACTATTTAATTAAATATATGTATCTTGAGCTCACGCAATAATAAGGATAAAAACTAATGCGGAAAATCCGCACCGTCCGAAAGTACAGAGCAAGGAAACCTCGAAGAAACAACAACTGTTTATGCTTCTGCCTATAAATTATACGCATAATTTTGTCTAAGTAGACTTAAAATACGTTTTAAATATCGTGAGAGTGCGACAGCGCTTAGAACGACGAAGTATTGTCAAATTTTTATTTTATTTTTGTCTGTATGAACCGCCGCAGAATTCGATTCCGATCGGAAGTAGTGGACAATCGCATTGCATCTTTTTTGGTTTAAAGCTAGATGCTCTCAATGAAACGTTCAACATATCAATAGTACACAATGCATCGACTATTCTTTGACGAAAGAAACTTGTGCTACGCGTTCGCATACGACCGAATAATAAAACCGAATAAAAACAGAGCTCGATTTATCGAATTACAGCATTGTCCTGACCAAAAATTATAATTAGTATATATCGCTCGAGTTGCGCGCGTATAAGAAGCGATCGAAAGCCTCACGCGAGAGCGGAAGCATATCGAGCTCCCAAATACACTCACCTATACGTTTTTTTGTCATTTCCATATTATTATACGTCGGCTGCGGTTGCTTTGAAAGATCTCGCGGATCAATCGCCTATAATACGGTCAGTCGTCACTGCAGCGATTTAGACATCTCGAACCGCTGCTGCTTTGACAGCGTAAATCTCGATCCCAATATTTTTTTTCGTAATTCGCGTACATAGACGCTCGGTACCGGTTTCTCAACGTACCGACTTAACGCACACACATACACACACACTCACGTTGGTCTCGACGGCAGCAGTACGAACGCAGACACACACGCGCCGCGTATACCGCGAGCGGAAGCTCAAATACCCACGGTTGACACTGTCCTGGCCTGCACCGCAGCGCACAGCGCGTAGCATTATATACGTACGTACATATGTTCGTGTGTCTGTGTTTCTTTTGCACACCTCCATCGGCTGAAATTTTTGCCGCAAAACCATATCGTAGAAAAGTAGAATCCCACTCGCCGACCCCATTCTTTTTCCTCTTTCTCGCTCTCTCTCTTCTTCTCCTTTTTTTCGCCATAATATGCTGTATATCTAGATGTAGGGGCGCGCGAGCTCCCAAGCGTGCACTATACTTTGAAATTGATACTTTTTTCGTCTCTTTTGCGGACGAGCTTGCTCGCCCAAGATACGAAAATGCGGTACAACACACACACACACCCAGACACATCGCACCACGGCGAGCTGCGCCATCGCGTATTATAGCCAACGAAATTAAGCCTCTGCATATGTGTATACCGGTGAGCCTGTCCATTTACAGTTTGCCGGTGTATTTCTCGAGGGGAATATGCGCGTATTTGTGTATATGTACGTACGTACACTATGAGTTACCTGTCGGTGCTCGCGCGTGCATTCACGCGATCATGTCACGTATGCGAGCGTACCTTATTGGTTTTCCCAAGTTACGCCTCCGACTTATTTCTCAATCAAATTTTACGAGAAACAATAATATATGCAAACGTTTTCGATGGAAATAACTCGCATGGATTTGATTTTGAAATTTTCCTTTGCTGCGCGACAGCCTTCAATTATCCGAGACGTTATCGCATTTTCACAATTTATGAGAATCATACATTCACTTATCAATGCAGTCACTCTCGATATATTCTCCAATTTCAATATTAGATTACACGTGACAAGAGAAAAATTCTCTTGATCTTTGAAAAATAGATTCTCGAAAACCAAGGCCCCAACGCTCGAGCTACGAAATATCTCTGAGATAAATCTGTTTAACAAGTAGCTGTATGCGCGCCTACACTTACAGAATTTTTTCTCAAAATTTTTATCAAATCATTCACGTACTCCCGCGGAGAAGAGCCTTGGCGGTAAAATAATTTGCCCTTTGCGTGCTACGCCCACGAGTAATGATCGATAGCTGCGTGTACGCGTAAATTTTTTTATTCGATCTCTAGAAAAGACGAGGTATCCACAGGGCCCGAGTATACGTACGATGTATGGATTCGTGCACGACGCGCACAGATACTCGCGAACGATACAGCTTAGCAAAGGTCTGTGTCCTCGGGCTCGCGCAGGCTGATGGGATATTACGCTAGGAAAATTTTCTGCTCGCAAGAATGCGCAAAAAGCTATTTGGTTGTTAATTGAAATTTATTAATTTGTTTAATGCAGGGATAACATTGACCCAATGGCAAAGTCCCTTTGTCTCTTGTAACTTTTATCTACAGTACAGCTCGCATTTGTACTCCCGCATTTCCGATTCGGCGAATCACCGATAATTAAACAAAAGACTAGACGTTCTTTTTCTCGTCGTCTGCCTGCTTCGAGGCGAGCATTTTTCCTTGTGTGTGTGTATACGCATTGGTCTGCACAGGCCATACAAGAGACTGTTATGCTGCTGCTACTGCTGCTGCTGTAACAACCAATAAAAGGGTCCTAATGTTGCGCGCACGGCTCGAGCACCGGTTCTTTTCTGGTAGATCGGCATAACGATAATAGCGAGTCGCGATACCGAGGCTCGATAAAGCAGCAGCAGCAGCAGCACTTGGCCCTAAACGCGGCGCGCAATCGCGCGACAACGTTTAACGATCTTCGGCCAAGCGCTGCGTGTTAGCAAACTATACATACCTCCTATATACGTATATGGCCAGTAGTTCCAAGAGATAATTAACAATTCAACGACTTTCGATGATTCTTTATTATTGCTGCTTTAACGAGCTGCTGCTGCTGTGCGGAATGCGCCGTTTATTAATTGTTAATTGATCGATCGGCTTTCGATATAAGCAATTATCGACCGCGTGAATATAGCATAGAGAAAACTAACCGAAGCCACCACGCGTTTGCTTAACCTTTTACAACAATTTCCGTATAAAAGATATCTAAATACGGCATGAACTTGCGGTATCGAATCAATCGTCGATATCGCATTGTGAGAATGACCGATTCGAATTTCGAGCACGTATGCGAGTGTTAGTGCAAAGGCGCGCACGAGGTGCACGAGATTTTCCAGCAAACTCCCAGCGCGATATAAACATGCGCGTGCGGGCCAAAAGAGCGTCTTATACTTTTGCGCCCCCCTTTGTTTTTTTCCGCGCTTCGTTTGTGCGCACGAAAAGTTCCTTTTTTCTACGCTCCAGCCGTCGAGCTTTTCCCCTTTCGCCGATCTGCCTCGCTCATGCGCTTGTTTATCTTTCATTGGCGATGCCGGCGGCGGATGATGCTTTTTCTAGTGTACAACGTATACCTTATCGAATAATTCGACTACTCGAGAGAGAGAGAGAGAGAGACTCTCTCACTTTTATACGTATATAAGTATACACATCAGGCAGGCACTGGGATGTGTGCGCGCGCGCGCTCGGCTTTTTGAATTATAGATTTATCGGCGAACGGGAGGAGGGTATTATACCCTTGATGTGCGCCATTTGCCGATTGGATTAACACGTATACCCATACAGACGATCAGTTTTCTCCGTCGTTCTTTTTTTTTTCGACTGTGACTTCAACGGTACGCGACGTCTCTTCTTCTTTTGCCGACGATCTTTTCCCCCCCTCTCGCGATAATGATGCACTCTGTATTCAACTGCTGGCTTTTATTAGCTATATGTTTATTGCACCGTTGGCCAAGTAAAGCGATCGAGTTTATCAACCCAAGTTTCAGGTACTGCGCACCGAGTCAGATATCTGAGGGGTGCATTATAGAGGTGTTAGAATATATTTTATTCATCCAACGTAGGAAAAATTTTCGTATTTCACCGTGGATACATCATTAATGCTCTAGCTGTACGTGTATGTGTGGAAATATATTTGCTCGCGGACACCGTGTAAACTTTTCAGGTGGAATTCGAATCGAGTAAAGAAATAAATAAAGTATTGCGATAGCTAAGTAGCAGCGTAAGCATCGACATCATCGAGTATTTAAAGGATTTTTAGCGGCTTATTCAATTTGAAATCCAATCAGGGCTGAAAAGTCCGGCTAATCGAGTGCAGATGATGCATTTATCTACTCAAATAGCTGAGGTGTACATTATACGTACCCTATGGTAGTAGTAGTAGTAATGGTAGTAGTGGTTGCTCCGCATATATGCGTCGTGTTTCTCGATTGCAGTTTTTCATCGTTTATAAGTTCAGCATATGCGCGGAGGCGCAGCGCATATAGCGTCTGCACAGTCAGTCTCCATAACAAATCGATTCAATCTCCCTTTAGCCGAGGCTGACTCGCGCTCTAGCGCACGTATACATAATATAAAGTCTCCCAGTGTGCGCCGCGGCGATGATCGTTTTCGTTCGGGCCATGCGCGTACAGTACAGATACGTTGCCATAATCCCTTACGTATAGTTGCTTGGGTGCTCGGTGCGATAATGATAATGGGCAGTTACGCAGTGTCTAATAAACGCATTTGCGATCTCGTCACACACGGACACAGACACACGCAGACACGGACACGAGGCGCGCAGCACAGGCGGCAGCCCAGCCGCTCGTCGTATCCTACCGAGGAATGCGATCGCACAGCCCCCGATACACACGGCTGCATGTATATATCGCGCGCGCGGTACAACGACCGACTACGGCCTCGCTCTGTCTCTCTTTCTCTCTCTCTCTCTCTCTCTTTCTCTCGTTATGTATATACACATAATACACAAGTGTACGCCCGAGCTTGGGAGCTGATTTACGAGCCAGCCAATTGATATACTGGCGCGCGCGCGCGTTTGTTGCTCCTTGTGCCGTACGGACGATGAGCACTGGGCAGGAGTAGCAACTAGCAGCGAAAGGAGAAGAAAAAGACACGCCAAGAGAGAGAGAGAGAGAGAGAGAGAGAGAGAGATAAGAAGTATAGAAAAGATGCAGTGGCAAGACAGATGAACACACGGAGAAACTATGCGACACCGGTAGCTCTAGCGACCATGGGAATTTTACGATATTCGCTCTATGCACGCCCGACTCGACTACCTATATATCCTTAAAAATCGAGCCCTTCTTCTTCTTCTTCTTGTCGTGCACCGTTTGTTTTTGACAATTTGCCGAAATGTTCCGATTCTTGATATTTTTTGTTGACTATTCAAAGCGACATTGGAGTTTTCGAGAACGCGTTCTTCGCACTTTTTTGAAAAAAACAAAACATTAATAACGTTGACAGCCTCGCAATCCCTTTTAATCTTGGAAATTAAATGTAAAATACTATACCTAGTTCTCATTCGCACGCAAGCTCGTACGCGAGATGAAAAATAAAAGTATCAGGGTGCTTTGCACGCGTTACAGCGCCGCGAGCACAATCGCCAGCATGTGTGTATGTGCACGCAAGCTCTGCTTTTATATAACAAGTCTCCTCTCTCTCTCTCTCTCTCTTCTGGCTCGGCTAATTTGCCGTGAAGCTTTCAAGTCGTCTCTTTTGAGCACGTAGTAGAGCTCCCGCGGGCTCGCGTCCTCGTCGTTATATGCGTGATACAAAGCTTAAGAATTTCCAGAATTCTCTCTATCTCTCTTCATACGCTCGACGCGTGATGCAAGAAAAAAGCTTGTGTACTGCGGCGTATGAACTCGGCAGCCTCGTACTGCGCGATCTGCGTCTCGAGTCTGCCACGGCTGTGAATTGTTAAACATTTTACACGAACTCGAAGTCTAATGTTATTTTTTCTGTCTCGGGGACTGACCAAAAAGGTTAGCTTTACGAATTATTTCATCCTTTTTGAAAGATCCATAATTCCAAAGCTTGTGTAGAGAAAAAGCTGGACGGCAGTCGAGAGCCCGTCCACTCGAGTCACTTCGATATCGCTCGCGAGCATTACAGTGAGCTTTTCCTTAGGGCATAAATAATGATAATCTCGACGAGTCACCGAGAAAGCAGCATAACTCAACTGCGCAAAGACCGAGTCATATCCTACATACGCTAGAGAAGAACCATTTAGTACTCGCTAAATGCACATACGCGCACGTCCTCTTTCATAAACATGAGCGCGTTTCCTGACCTGCCCACGTTTTCCTTAGCGCACATATTATATAGGACGCTCTTGTGCCCTTTTTTTTCGTATTTACCCCCATAAGTATCAACTCGTCTTATTCAAAATTCGGCCAAGTTGGATACAATAAGTTTCCTGCTTTTCTGTGAGCAAGAATCTTTTCCGCTTACCAATGTTCAAGTTGCGTCAGCATTATTTACGAGGATATATATTGCTAAAACAACGTTTTCATATATTACAGTAGACATTTCCCACGTTATTTTTTTAGCTTTTCATTTTTCCACAGATGCGTGAGTGATACATAAAATTGTAGGGCTTTTCAAGATACTAGCACCCAAATTAGCGTGATATGCGCGCACAGACCATACCTGCATTTTGGCATGTTCTCAGGAATAAAAAAAAAGTTGCCCTCCAACCCCAAATCCCTTTGAATGTGATATTTGTCAGAAATCATTCCCACTTAAAAGTCACCTCAAATATCACATAAATGCAGTACATAATCATATCAAACCCTTCTAGTGGGATATTTCTTACAAATCATTTTGACAAAAATGAAACTTCAAAAGGCACATATTGACAGTGCATAATCGGAGCAAACTTTGGAGAGTGAGATTTTTGAAAATTTATTACATAAGTTTCCTCCAATTATTCAAAGATCAATAAAATATTTCAAGCTGTTACTAATTTTTTCGTATTCAATCTCTACTATAGTTATTCGAGTAGAAAATTCTGACTTTGAAACAACAACGATTCATTAACATCGTTCGACAACACCCACAACCGCTTTCCGTACAAGCGAATAAACAATTACAATTGTCGATAAGTAAGCTCTGCAAGAAGGGACAATTAATTTCTTTTAATGCAATTAATATACTATTTTACAATTATCATTCGAATTTGATCGACTGCATACCCTAAGTACATCTTCGCGCTGCAAATTTGCATATTAAATGCGTATTTGCAAACACGAGTTCATGTATTAAAAATTTAAATACTCGCGCTTACTGCAGCGTTTGCCACCTATTGAATTTTAACGTACAATCACAAAAGGTTAATTTCGATAACCACGCGATCAAACCATTACTTTTGTAAGAGAGGGTTAATCTCCTTTTTTTCAACTTTTTGCATCTACATAATATACTTATATGATGATTAACAATCAATGTGTGGAGGTAACTTAAAAATATAAATATTAAACAGATACATATGCGTAAAATGTAGATCAAGCTTTTGAACACGTAGAAAAATCAACGAAAAGGAAGCGTTACTCAAAACATAGGTTTCACAGGAAATTCGTGTCAAAGATAAGCAAAAGTAAGAAGCAGGGCGCAAAGCGAAACTTTTTTCTCGCTCTCTTTAACGAGCTCACTTATTATGCATTTCATTATAACACTTGTAACAGGGCGCATTAAAGGCAATCGTCTCTCGCCCGATACAATCAAAGCTTGTTTACGCGAGCAATAAAAGAAAAAGCACATAATGACTCAAGTGCGCAGCTATTATCAGGCGCGGCGGTTAATAATTGTATATCTATCGAAAAGCATGAGAAATGAGGAAATGTACACTGATCTAAATATGCGCTCGGCGATTATTATCTCGCCTTTTACACGTATCGTCGGTGGCGACGCTCTGCACGATGATCAAGAGGAGCAAAAGGGGTAGGCTTTCTCGTTTCGATCCTCTCTCTCTCTCTCTCTCTCACACACACACAATATGCATGCATGGGAGACATTAGAGGCGGCCGAGGCGAATCCTCCTCCAGTGCATGTATGTACGCGCATAGAAACAGGATTAATATCGCAGCTTGTGTAATTAAAACGTGCGCATGCGCGCGTATTTGCACCGGCATATATGCTGCACATACATTATGTATGTAAAACGAGCTGGCGGATAAGAAAGATGTGCCTTTATCGGTACTTTATCTGGCTGGCAGTCGTCGAGGCAGCGACTTATTAGGGAGAGCGTCTAGAGATGATAAACTGCTTGACTCATGGCTCCGTGACGCGCATTTACGCACTTTATTACTCCTGCGAAATCCCCGTACCCGTGCCGCCGCCGGCTCGTCCCGATATGGGTACTCTAACCGATTGAGAAGTACGTATGAAGCCTTCGAGCTCGCCCAAATAACTTATTAATGTAAATATCGGAGGATCAGCCATTATTTTCTTCTACTGTGAATAATACAATGGGAAGGATGAATTAACAGATCTCCTTTAGTATTCTTTGTTAAAGTATATGACACCTTTTTCGGATATAGGTCTTTTCTGGTAACCACCACAGTATAATTCGTAAGTACAATACAAATTTAAACGTGATGATCTTTTCATAAAGCTGCAATGACTTGCGCAGTAATTGTATGGATTTCTATTCGATTCTATTTTCCCTCATCGTAGAAAATTTTTATTTCTATAATTTGCACAGCAATAGAAAAAGTGAAAAGCAGCAAAATTCCAAAAGACCCAAAACATCACGTACAGCTCATATTTGATATATTAACGCTCCTATCGAGGCATGAGAAATCGCCAGGCTGCTGCATGACTAGGCATCGGCTTGTACATTATATACGCCGCGAGGCCCTTTTGCCACGGACGAGCGCATGCAGCCCTCGGCCGAGCGACAGACGCGCACACGCACGCACGCATACGTACAAACCGCAATAAAATTAAAAGGACAAAAGGAGCTCCCATAGACACGCGCACTTTTATCGTGAAAGCTCGCTCATTAACGCAATATATACAGTGTACAAGTTGGCCGATGCGTATAGTATATAACTTGCTCGTGCTCGGCGCAGCTTCTCTCCCTCTATATCTCTCTCTCGCTTGCTATATCCATCGAATCGAGCCGTATGTACGTCTATAGGATCCGCACGCACGCAATCGTGTACGAGCCTTTTCTTCAAATCCTAAGGAGACATCGCGCTGCCTCTGTATACGTTGCTGCCGTGCGTCCTTTTGCTCCTGTGCAGCTGCTCCACCTCTATGCGTATAGCACGGCTAATACATTTTACAGAATGCCAGCCCATACATAATGAAAGACCGCGAATATAAACTCGTGCCTGCGCGCGCCTTCCAAGGATCAATTGGGATACAGGAGCTGGCAAGATTAATGGCTGGAATGGGATGCGAGAGAGACTTTTGTGCATGAAGGGAAAAAAGATTTTTCCGCGCCCCTACGAGCCCCTTTATATAAATAGGTAATAAGTCATCGATGCTTCGGTACCGTACTATACACAGTATCGTCAGGCAGTAACGTTTGCTCTCGATAAACATTACCGCGAGTATAGGCGCACTCCTCTCCTTCTCTCTCTCTCACTTCCTCGCAGCTTCGATAACTTTTCGAGTACGAAGGTAAATATTTTCGAGACCCAAAAGATACGTCTTCTTTCTTTCCTTTTTTTTCGGGGCTGAACCTTTTTTCCTAGCCATCGATTGTTTAAGTACCTGGAATGGAGATTTTTTGACACTTATGCGATATCTAAATGTTTTCCATGTGTCAAATTTATACCGCAAATAAACATTCCTTTGTTATTCCATCACAATGCTTGAAATATTGATTTAAATTAATTTTTTTACAGATAAAAAGAAATCTTAAAATTACGTTTTTAATGGGGCTTCATCCTTCAGTAATCAAAAATTCAGATATTGTCACACCTAACAAAATATTTTGCGTACCCATGTTCTATGATAGTTAAAAGACTCTACTTTTGTCCGATTTGTTCAATATTAATGAAAAAAAACGTAAACATGAACATCAAAGAACTTTTTTTCTAAATATAGTGGAATAAAATTGAATCAAATTAAATTTTTAAAAGCTTTAGCGGTGTATTTTTTACTGTAAAAATAATTCGACGATTATACAAAGAAGTTTGCCCTCTGCCCAGAGCTTTCCAAAGATTTGATCAAAAACACAATTTATCGCTTTTACTGCTTTCACTTATAAAGAAATGTAAAAAAGTAAGTTGCATTAAGGATAATATAATTAAGGTTGAGTGCTTGAGAGCTTGTAAGTTGCATAACGTTGTTGTAAGCTCGTTGTTGCATCCATGTGCACATCGGTGTCTAAGCTAAGGTATTGAAGCGAGTTTGCATCTTTAACAGGGTGCCAAAATGATTTTATCGAATCAGACATACTAGGCGTAGGATTTCTGTAAATAAAAGACAAATTCATGAGCTATTTTTGTCGCGATTAAAATCAGGACTTTCAAAGTCTCACCCATCTTTGGCAAAATTGTACCACATCTCGATCATCTGCTCCATTAATCTATAACTCAATGTTCCTGGCATAATGGTTTGCATGCCAATTTTTTCCCGGCCGTAAGCTCTAAACAAATTGGAAAGTTCATCTCCGTGTACTGCGCCTATACTCGTAACAAATTTTATAAAAGTTACTAATTTAAAAAAATGCAATTACTGGTTTTTATTTATGTACCTATTCCACTAAATGTGCCTGAAGATTGAGCAAATGGAAAATCTCGATTAAAATCATATCTGTAAAGATAAGTTGGATTTTGACCTTTGAGAACTCGTTGTCTTGCTATTTCTTGTACACCCTCAACGTATGAAATGTCACCCCAAATATCTCCCAAATTATAACGATTATTCATTTGCTCATCAAAATAAAAGCGAATCAAATCTTCAGTTGTCATACTATGTCTTGACTTTATGTAATCCAAAGAATCACGTGGTAAACTTCTTTCAATATCATTGAAGAATCCAGGGTAACTCATACCATATTCTTAAAGTGTTGAAAAATTTTTTCGTATTATATTTATAGTTCTAAATAAAAGTGTAAGATTTCTTACGGTTTTGAGATGACTTCAAGCCTTCTTGATTATTATAACCAAGAAGTATAGGTACATCAGAACCCTTATCAGCTGCTTCTAAAATATCTTCCGCTAAAAATGGATTTTCAGCTTTGGCGTCCATGCTTGGCAAAAATAAACGTCCCTGTAAAGTAGATAAAAGTTCAATTTAAATAGCTATCAGTTTTTATAAACGAGTAATACCTCAAAGTTTGACACTTCCTGTGCAACATGAATCAAGTCTACATAATAAACTTTTCGCAAAAAATCTAAAATTTCCTTATGATCACTAGAGCCCATTCCAAATTGTTGATACACCATCTGAGAAATATTTGCATTCGACATTGTACGAGCCCATGGACTATAGACACTACCGCTTTGAATAATTGCTTTATCGAATAATCCTGAAAAATTGTATGATTTTTTTAAGACTATACATTAGATTATTGCAAGTGAAAATTTCTCCATACCCTTAGACATAGGAGAAATTGTTAAATAATGTACTGACGAAGCACCGGCATCTTGACCAAAAATTGTAATTTTATTGGGATCACCTCCGAAATTTGCAATATTTTCTTTGACCCACTTAAGAGCCATGACTTGATCTTTTAGTCCAAAATTACCCGAAATTACTTCATCATCTAAGCTGAGGAACCCTTGAAAAATTTATCATTTTAATAAATTATTAATAATCTATTAAATACAATTTAATAGAACCAAATAATTAAAAATCATTGTTAATACACTTAAGGAGGTTCCCTTGCAAAGTTCGCAAGAAGTACATATATCAATATCGATAGATTTTGACCTCCCAAATCCAATGGTATAACTCATATGCCCAAGCCAGGCAAAATCTCGAGAAAAACGCGATCAAAGTTCCGAAAATTAACATGGGCAATATAGAAATGCATGAAAATTTGAGCTACATTTACAATTTATGAAAAGAAATCAAAGTTCGCAGGGAAATGATTATATACAAATTGTAAAGAAAGTTCTTATCTTTCAAAAACCGTGTCTCAAAGTAGAGGTAGCCTGCCGTTTTTTCAATATTTTTTAAACAAAATACGCGAAAACAAGACTTTTTCGGCTCGTTTTAGTGCTAGCAGACGACAAACCAGCTAACTTAACCCATGTTACTGCGCGAACACTCAACTTACTAGCGTTATACCCAAGGAAACCTCCTTAATTATTATTACACATTTATGTATTTATTTGCTTTAAACAATTATTTTACTTTGCCACTTGCAGATTTTGATATAAAGATACTCGCCACCTAGTGGCGCAGGCAAAAATAACTAAAAACAAGCGATCTGTAGTAATGTAATTTTAAAACATTTAAAACGGTAATTTTCAATCATTAGGCCATTCAGAGCCAGGAATGGATTCAGAGCTGCAGCATTGAAATTTTTTACATATGCCTCACTATACACACAAGTGCACCCACGCGCGCGCGCATGAAAAAGCTGAATTACTTTTTGCCATAAGAACGAGTCCGTTCTTGGTAGTGTAACGATATTTCTAACAGCCTGCAAGTGAGCAGAAAGATCAATTTCTACGCTACCTAAAACTCCAAGTCTGTAATTGATCGTTACAAGAACTACATCCTTTCGCATAAAATAATCAGGCCCATAAATATCACTATCACCGCTGCCTCGAGCGAAATCACCACCGTGAATCCATATCATCACTGGTTGCTGCGCCGCTGAATCGGCTGATTTTGTATAAATATTCAAATAAAGGCAATCTTCATTGCCAACCACCATTCTCGAAGAGCTGAGGATTTGGGGACACATGGGACCAAAGAACATGGCTTCTCTTGTCTCTGTCCATGGCTCCATTGGCTGGGGATCCTAAGAATATTTTTTATTGTCTTCAATTTGAACAGTTGAGTTCGAACGTTAATGCCTTACTTTAAATCGTAGATCGCCGATCGGTGCTTTGACGTACGGTATACCCAAAAAAGAGCAAAACTCACGACCTTCTATGCTCATTTCCGGAACGCCACGAACTTTACCCATTTGAGTTTCCACTACGTTATTTTTACAGGCAATCAGAACACCAATTTGATGCATTATCAATAAAAGCACTAAACTTTGACCACAATTCATTTTGATTTCTTTGGCGCAGCTATCGCGTTCGACTGTCAACCATCAACTAGACACATATTTTTACGATTGTTTTCGAATCCTTCTTTCTCAAACAATGGCCGATTACATAAATTGACATTTATTACAGACGATGATACAGCACCTAAACTTCAGTAGTACGACATTGGGCTCAATGATATTGTTTGTAATGATGTATTTAAATAGGAAATTCATATTATTTTCTTAAAGATACGAAACTACAAATTTTTGATTGTTTGTTAAACAAGTTCATCCTTCAGTCATAAAAATATAATGAAACATTTGAAATGAGCAATCAAAAATCACTTTTTTCGTCAAAACCTGTACATCATGCTCCGCTGAGGTGCGTCCCACACTTCAAGACTTGGGTTGATTTTGCCAGACGAAAAAAGTCGAGCAGCGCATCGATGTATCGTCGTTATCGTAAAACTTGTCTATACAACGTATACGTACATGTAGCTCGCGATGGTCAACAATGAAAACGCTCGCTCACCTCGGCTTCTCGCTCTCTAGTCGTAATTCACAAAGCCATAATTTATGCATCTTCCACACGTAAAGTCGTACACGAGCACGCACACACACATACACACACACAGGTTAGTAGTAATGCTAGTTAAGTTTGACTTGACCCATCAAATTCATCCGCTCGTGTGCTAAAATATGCGCGCGAGCTTTAATTATTATTTATGTAGTTTTGTGATTGTTGCGCGAAGCTGAAAATCTCATGGGGGCAAAGGCGTTGCCACTCGGCGCGCGCGAGCTCGCCTCCATATATATACGCCGATTGCCGAGTTTCCGCATTCGCGTGCCGCATTGTATATTCTCCGTGTCAAGATGTTACACCAAAAGTATCGGCTTGGATTATAATTTACGGCCCGTGTCCGTAATAATAACGCGGATAACGAGCGCGAGCCTTCGTTTGTTTGGAAAAGGGGCAATTATGCAGGCCCATGCGGTCAATACGTCCATCGACATTGACCAAGTGTTACATGCTTATAATTCAATTGTACGCGGACGTTTTAATTCAACTGGATTACAGATGGTAGACTTGACAATTATTGAAATAAAAATGCCGAAAAATGTGTATGAACATAAGTTATAACATGTGGCCATTGGGATTGTTGAGTTTGATGGAAAAGCCGCTTTTCTGCGTCAGATGGCTAGGGTTAAGCAATGGACGTTAAAAACTCGTTATTAAGAGAGGCGACAGCTTTGAATCATCGGTACATTTTTACTATGAATATTTAATTGAACTTGAAAAGATTAGACCCGAATTGAAATCTATCCTTCCAATATGAAAGTATATGACTATCGGAAATGTTTAAAAGGCTAAACGCAAGTAAGTATAGACACAGTCAGATACAATATATGAATTTCATCGTTGCGTCATGACAAGGTTGAGGCATTCGTGTGGCGATCGCGCGTAAGCTGCAGATAATAATTTTAATGACACTGCATTATCGGTTGGCTGCTGTCATACACTTGTGCGTATACCTGCTGGACTCTGCGTATAGCCGCGTGATCCGCTCCATTCTAATGTAAGTCCGCTGCTGTTACTGGAACAACAAAACAGATGTTCTCTCGCGTGCCGCTTCAATCTGCTTTTGACCTAGATGTACGATGTATATTGTTAAGCAAAGATCATTTTTAATATGTTGAAAAATGTATCGAATAATAATGCAAGAAATTTCATGTTCGTTATCGGTAACAAGCAATATTCGATGATATACATACAGTCAATACATTTGAACTCACAAGATTGAAATTTTTACTAATTTCCCATAAGTATAACGTCACGCGTACTTTGATTTCATTACAGTCCAGTGCATAAATTATACAGTAGTTACTAAATATAAGCGAACTAATTGAGTCGGGACTTTGATCTTCCATTTAAATGACACAAAGTAGCGCCTTTTTAATGAAATGGTAATACATCCGTTTAGTACATCACATATCTAGATGAAATGAGTAGTGGTTATTGACATAATTTATTTTTAAAATCAACTCAGCTCCTTTCGATTTCTTTAACATTTCTTCGATGCCTATTAAACATATTTAATATTGAAAATGGTGTAAAACTTATATTGGATATTTTAATAACAATTTTATAATAAGATTTTCTTTCTGTTCTAACATATACAATTATTTTTTGTTTTCCACTTGCAGATTTACACTCGCCATCTAGTGGTTGTGGCTTAAAGTGATATTATTGCATTTAAACAGATCCAAAGGCAAAAAAGCAAATTAACGGTAATGTTTTAAGACATTTTAAATTATCATTTTTTAATCATTTGGCCATTATTGTTCTGTTACGGAAATATTTAAGTTTATAGTAAAGGTAAAGTTATTTTCACTTACACATAATATTCTAGTAGAAGAAATTTGTTATTTTAAAAGTAAATTAATCTACTTTAGTTTTAAATTCTCAAAATCATCAAATAAACTTTATCCTTCGCACGTAGATATACTTGTCAAGTTGTCAATAGTTCAGCAATGCATACTTCATTGTCCATATCCTTCACATTACCCCAAGTTGAAAATGTTTGATTCTCCGCCTGTATGTATTTATACGAATCGAGCAGAAAAAAATATTCATGTCAAGCCGAGGAGAGGCAGCACGTGCGATCCACTGCAAATCTGAAAACTTTCATTTATATATACATTCGCCACCTGCTATATAGATTCTTCATAATACGATTGCCTTAGAGATTTTCAGTATTATGAAACTTTGTTTTACTTTGAATCCATTTGTGTGGCGATGACGCTCGGCGCAGCGTATATAAGGCGCAAAGACGTCGACGACTGCAGCAGGCGAGATAATATAAAACCTTTTTACAAACGTCAAAAACTTCTCGTCCCGCGTCTTCCCAGCAGCTTGATAAGAAAGTCAAACATCAAGAAACTCCAGCAGCTCGACTTACTCGAAACCAATCATAGACTACCATACTTTTGATAATCCTTTGAAAAAACGTATATATGTATCCAAAGTTGGAAAATCCGCCCTTTCAACTGTGCGATGTTATTATTAATTTGAATAAGCAATGATTGTAATTTTTTTCTGAAACACTTTCACTAATTGAAATTACCAGTGGCGCTGTCAAGTTCGCGAGGATCAAAATCTTACTTATCCGATTGCTATAAAATATTCAAACTAATTATAGCAAGACTGTCTTTATTTTTAATACGTAATAGCAATACGAAATCCTGATTCCTCAGCGGGGAAAATTGTATACTGCAGTGCTTTACTTCCTCGTTCGTATCTCGCTCTCCGATCAACCTGATCTTTCAAGTTTTCCAATCGGAAATATATACATACGGAGATTTTACCGTTACTTTATCTCGGCGAGGCGCAATACGCACACGCGTGACCATACGGGCAGGGAGGAGCTGTCGTTGTTTTTGGGCGCGGGAAAATCCGATAAACATACCTATAATATTAATAAATCGAGCCGCTGACACTCGGGTATGCAATCAGCTGAGTGATCGAGTGGACAAGTAATTGCTATATCGATAGACGTATTTCTGTTTGTATGCGTGCGTGTGCGTGCGAGTTTCGGTGAGCTCGTGCATGCTCGCATGCGAGTTTGATCATGCGACGAAGAGTCAGAGAAAGAGAGAAAGAGAAAGAAAAATGATTGCGCGTCATGAGATGCTATATATTGCATTCGTTATAACGTGTATACGTGGGATTCGAATGTATATGCGCTGATTAATAATCAGCTGAGTTTCGTGACATTTGGAACGTCGACATATGCCAATGTATTTCGTAATTTGCAACTGATAGCTTGTTTGTCAAAAAATCGAAGAAGAAAAATACGATTTCGATGCCGAATTTCTTTCCGACGCCGAACGATCAAAGGAAACGTGGAAAATTATTTTTCATACCAGCGGCCCGAAAGTGACTACTTCCCTGCCGCTGCGCAAAGCGGGAAGAGCGATTTTCGGGCCACTGTGTATGAAAAATAGTATACTGGCCTATGCCGCGAAAAAGGGGACTTTTCTGTTTTTCGCGGCCTAGGGCAGTAATATACTATTTGCTTTCTCGTAGCCAATGAACGGATGTGGCGAATAACGTATTCGCGTGAAATGTAATTTCGGAGGAAATTTTAATTTCATTTTATTGCAGAACTGTATTAATAGCGTGAAATACAATTTGAAGTTATAATAAACACACTTACAGTAACAACTTTACATATATACGAACTCGCTCATATTAGCTTTTGTTGCTATATAGTTATTTATGGTAACGAATAATGAGCACATGCATAGATCATATACATATATTAATCTTTCATTTATAATATACTTATTATATGTTGCAAAACGAGCGACGGAACTGCATAAAAAAATTTCAATAATCCCGGGCGTATATATAACGTTATGAGCTTCGCGCGCGAGTGAATTTTAATGTTGAAAATTACTCCTAGTGAACATCACCGTATATAGAGTAAAAAAAATTAAGAAATTTAACGTGAAGGCAGTAAAATGTTAATCTCATAAATCTCGCTCTTATTAACTATGAGATTATTAAATTGAAATCTTTAACTTAATTGAATCTGCGCTACGATGCACATGATATTCGTTATTGTTTCTTTCTTAGAATTAATCGCATAAATTATACGCATATCGTTTCGAACAACTTCTGTATCGTGTCTCACAATATTGACACGAAAAAAACATCAGTAGACTTATGAATTCTATGTTATAACGGTTGATTATATTATTTGTTTATTTGTTTATTTGTTTGTTTAGCTTACAAAAAAAAATAAACAAGTAATCATGTTGCCTACATCTATCCGAATTAATTCACACGTTATGGGATACACTTTATAAAATCCCCATTTTCCAATTACAATTGAATACCGAAACTTTTCTTTTCATTGTGTAGGTAGATGCACACACGCATAATACCATTACCATAAGAAGAAAAAAAGTAAAAGTATCTAGTGGGCAGTACGGAATTTGAGCACAGGTAAAATACACCGCCTATTTGAAAGCGTATGTAGTAGTGTAAACAAGAAAAGAATCGAGCCGCCTTGATTTTTCTTTATTATGTCGAAATGCGCATGTTACGTGCCGCTCTTTTATTTTCGAGTCTCGCGGGCGTTACTTTGGCGGCAAACGATACGATACGACATCGACCTGTACGCGCGCCGGCTCTTTTATAAAGATTGAGAAAGGCTTCTCTTTTTTGATAAAATTAATTCAACGCTTTTGGTATAAAAGTTTCATCAAGTTTCCGAAAATATGAATAAAAATGGATTTTCAAAAGAATTGATATCCTGATTTTACCGATATGGAGCAATAAACTGTATGATATATTTCTCACGCCGCAATTAAAATTTTGAACGGGAGGCATACCCATTCTTTGTACGCGATTTTATCAAGTCGATAATGAGATTCAATCGCTCTGATGCTTTCGTATTTTTACATACTAGAGCTATTTGACTATTGAATTCTTTTCATACTCCACAGGTGCTAATGATTCATTAAGACAGAACAATATATACGTATATTTACTCGACTTAGATGTATACATACAGATGTACACTGAAGGCAAAGCAAATTGATTCAAATTAAATATGCATATCACGGCGCTCGGAATTGCTTAATTGAAGCAGGTACGTAATGAATTCTTAGTTGCGGCCGCGCACTACTTAGATGACACAAAACTCACTTGAGAAACATCTGCAAGATTTTCTAATAGCCAAACAGTGACGCGAGTGCCACAACAGCGTTGTATCAGTTAAGATAACCGCGCGCAGCCGCTCGTATAATGATAGCTCGCAGAGGAACAAGTGGAATTTCTCGTAGAAAAAATAACAGACTACTGTTTGTGTGTAATGAAAAAAAAAAGTAAGGAAAAATGATGGCATTGAAGATCTATTCGTGCAGATTGAACGATAGGCCGGTTGATGATGCATCGACTCGCGCGCAAAAGAACCGTTAGCAAAATTTATCGTTAGTGCGCTGCGACAAATAGGCGCGTACGCGACAGACGACAGAAGAGGCTTCCTTGATTAAAGCCCGAGGAGCAGAGTATGAGATAAGAGACAAAGTGGATAGAATATTCTCCCTCTCCTTCTCGGTAGCTCGCTCTATGGGATGACGACGACGACGACGCAATTGACGAGAAACTACCGGTCTTTGATCAATTAGTTTTATTAATTAGACAGAGATGAAAAGGTGCATTTATATCCTCGGCTATTTTCCTTCTCTCCGTTAATTTTCTTTGTGCGTCTGCGAATGCAAATAATTTTTTTAAAATATCCAAGTGGCAATATTGCTTGCTACAGCAGGATTGATGGTGTTTCAAACCTAGACGATGAGACGTTGATTAAAGTAATTTTTTCTCTCGTTCCAATATGAATCGACTCGTGTGCTTGATATTCGTTGAGATTGATTGCCCGAGCCTTACCTGCAATGAAGCATTTATGACAAATTATTTATACATTTTTAAACGTTCTCCCATGATTAATTAATATTGTTTATTTATTTGTGCAGTATTATTATCTCAAATTTATGAATTAATTTTGAAATTGGAAACAGAAATCTATCAATGTAACTTAAATTTTATTTTAGGTCAACATAGATACATTCTAATGAAAATACAATTTTTACACTTTTATGTACAAACATAACTAAAATCAGTTTGGCGATACTTGTGAACGAAAGCAAAACTTTTTCTTTTATTTTCTGAACTTCGTCAAATTAGATGAGCATTTTTAAGTCCATAGAATTTATAAACTTTGAATTTTTGTTCGGAGAAAATTCTTTACAAGATTATGTCTCTACGAAACAAAAGCTAAAGTTTCTTTTGAATTATGTTATTTGTTTGTATTTGTATAAATTCGTTTATTATTTATCAAAATACAGTACTCAAAGAAACACAGTAAGCCTCGACTCACGTTTTTCCCGTGTTTCAGATCTAATGGCACACAAGTGTACATTCTAATTACAAAAAATTACTTTCAAGAGGTAATACTTAGGCAGATATTACTTTAGAAGAAGGTCGAGGACTAAGAGGTAGTTTTTTTTCGCACATTTCATGTTTCAAGAGTGAATCTTACTAAATTGTTTTATGATCATAAAACTAAAAAGATATTCCAGTCAAAATAGTTGTCATTCAATTAATTTTCTCGCTCGCTCTGCAACTAACTAAGACATTTAAAAATAATCAATCCAAATTTAATAGTAGTAGTTATCACATTCTATGAAGAAAAGTACATAAGTGAAGAAAATTTATGCAGTTAAAATACATCGAAGTCAGAAGAAAAGTCGCGCATTCAAATCAAGAAAATGAACGAACAAATGTGTTTATTGCCACAATTGAACAATCGATTGGTCAGTGGAGTTTATCTTACGCACATAAAACGAAGGGAGAGAGTGCGCAGTTCCTCTCATAAGCAGCACGATTGTAGCGCGATAATGCACCCTCGCGGCTGCAAAAACCTACGGCAGCTCAGTGTGAGAACGTCGCTTATATTATAGTATAGCTGCACCGCCAGCGAGACGTTTATAATGGTCTCGGCGCGATTCGATGGGACGGAATAATATAGGAAGTTGGCTTTTTGTCGCGTGCGCGGAAATGAACTTCGAGAGATAATGTATAATTGCTTGGGATGAAGATGGATTCCTCACGATTTCCTCGAATTCGGGTATTATTTTTTATTATGCGCACTTTGCCTCATTAAGATTGATGATATTATCCCCCGCGAGCGTATGTGCTGCTGCTGCAGCTCAAGTTCGAGAAATTTGCGCAGCGAATTGAGCAATGATGTAAAGTTCCGAGAGACTCGGCTCGCTGATTAATCGCTCGAGTGATATACACCACGTGACTATTTAATCTGACACGTGATTTACGCAGCGCGCGCTAAAACGACTGATGCGCGCGCCTCGAAATTATATTTTCACTGGCTAAACTACTTTATAACCAAAAACGATAAAGAACAGAGAAAGCGAGGGACATTTTATCGTTCGATACACCTCCCCAACAATTTCACTATCAAACTGAACTTGCAGCGCTCGAAGATAAATTTGTTTTCATCCAAGAAATATAATCTCCGTGACTTGAAAGTTCGGTTGATTTGTTGAAAAAACGAATGCGTCAGATGTACAGTTAACAATGAGCTTATTTATAGATACTTGATTAAAGTATTTATGATATTTGCCGACTCCAGGCTGTAAGCAAGTGAAGAAAAATTCGTTTACCGCGATGATTCGCGGCACAAACATAATCGGGCTAAGCTCGATTGAACACGACTGTGCTTGTAGTACTCGTGCACCACAAAGACTACACGGCAAAAAAAAATCAATGCTAAAGTGACGTTAAAACCCCCCAATGAAAAATTGATGTACACCGCGGACAATCGATGAACGTAGATTTTTTATTCAATCGAATCAATGGTGTGCGGTCTGTACAAAAAAAGTAGTAGTGGTAGATGCGTTGACATATAGTTGGCGTGACGAATTCTCGAGACAACGGGTCAAAGACAAAAATCAGAGAAATCTCGAATCGCCTCGCCGCACCCCAAGCATATAGATCTGAGCGCACATAAGAGATTCGAAATACATTCTGGGTTGATTTTATAGCGTAATGTAAAAATTGACTCTTCCGATGCGTTCTCGCTACAGCGCACGCGGAGCTCTGTAAAAGGCCGCACATGTCGTTTGTCCAACCTTCAACAGCCCAAAAGCCCCCGAAAAGACACAATGGAAGGAAAGGAAGCCGACGAGCGCAGAAGCGCGTCAAAGACGGCGGTAAAATTTACTGTAATGTAATAGACGCACACGTGTATGTAACTAATCGGCTATACATAGCCTTGGCACAAATGATGCCGCCCTGGTGACATTAGCTGGTCCGTGGCCCATTGTTGCAAATGTACGATCATTCGTAAGAAAACGTCGATTCAACGTCAATTAGTTCGGCTGCGAAAAACTTGGCCGATGCTCGAGCTCGGAGCAGGTCTCTCTTTTTTCTAAATGACAACAGTTACAATGAATCTTTCATTTGACTTCTTGCAGATTGACTATATATGACATTTTGATGCGTAAAGGCCGCTAAAGAAAATATTTTTCAACGCTGTCGAAGCAAATCGCTGATTTTTACACATTTTTTCCTCTTTGCTTTTCTTTTCGCGATCAATGCAAAGGAAGTTGCCTGGAATATATTATTGAAATTATTTTTCTATCAAAGGTGGTGAAATTATAAAACGAACTTTTATAGATGTTTAATAAACACCAACGACTCCCTTTAAAAAATAATTTTTAGACTGTTGCTTTTGAACTACGTAGCTTTATTGTGGTCAGAAAACATATCCGGGAATATTTTTGATTATATAATTCAATGAGCTAGCATTTGATAATTTTTCTGTTAAAATTATGTAAAAAATATTAAGCGTTTTTTAAATAACTTTAAAATGACAGTTTAACCATTTCAAAAAATTTGGATCAGTTTTCATTTCCTTTAAATACGATAATACCGCTTGAAGCCTCCACCGCTAGATGGCGAGAAATTTATCCGTAAATCTGCAAGCAGCAAAGAAAGAATGTTTGTATATGTCAAAGCACAGCATCTCTCTTTGTCAACGCGTGACTCGCGGTTTCTTTGTTATGCCCAGTTCCAAAGGTTTATTTACACCCATGAACCTATCGTTGGTTTTTGGTTGGTTTAGAAATTCTACTGGCAGATTCGAGCTCTAAATATTCTACGAAGTGCAATATTAAAAAAAAAATGTAAATTTCAAAAAAACGAATGATTATTATTCGCATCGACAATCGAGAATTCGTAATAACGGTCGAAGATAGACCGTCAACGATTTTGCTGTGCTCTACAACATTGCCGTAGTACCTGCACATAATACATATAATATCCAAGGCAATGATCTTTCATTATTACAGTTAGTCGCAGCAATGAGTACAAGTCGTGCGTCGAATCGGCTCGTGTATAGTCGTTATTATAATTCCGTTGAATCGATCAGTCTCGCGGCAAGTTTCGGGACTCGATCCATGCCTATATACATAATGTGCCGCATGGGAGAGACGAGCGAGAAATGCCCGTCGTTACGGGCTTTGATTTGGCTGCAGTTCGGCCCATGTAATATATGGAACGCGCGCGCGGTTATGTGGATAGTTGTAGAGATGAACGCGTCGGCGGCACGCATCGTGCTTTGCCCAACTATTACATATCGCGCTGCAGTGAAATCGATAAGTTGTCTACATACACGATGATGATTGATGCGTTTCTGTCTTCTCTCTTTGGGCCAGATGGATTGCGGTCCTCGGTTGCGGCTTCGAGGCTCTTCGGATTGTCTTCTTGAAAGAATGACGGCCTAAAAGTGTCATGAAAATATGAGGTGTCATAATTGCTACACAATTGTTCCCGAAACGCGTTTCAATGATTTACGTTTGGAATATTAAAATGATCATTGTAATTATTAATTGAATTCATATTATTTTGGTTAAAATAAAGAGTGATCTCCCATTTGGGACGATTCAAAATTTCACATATTGCGGCTTAATTAATGGCAATGACGCACCAAGCGTACTTTGCTCTAAATTTTCTTGCACAGATGGTTAACGCTCATTATTTGCCTATTCAATGTATACAATGGCTTAGACAAAAAAGCCGATGGATCAAAAGACGATCGAACAGAGTACTCACCAATTGGCAATAGTAAAAAAGTTGGACAATAAAACTTAGATTTTAAAATGTTATCACGTTACTAAATAATATTTACATTAATTTAATTATCTATAGCTGTTTAAAAAGCACCTTAAATTTAATGCAGATCGAATGTAAAATCAAATTTTAAATTGAAAATTAATATATAATTATTGATATACTTTTATACTTGAACTATTCAAAAAGTGCATCAACATTATTGATAATGCAAAAATGCAAAAAAAGATTTGATATTTTACTGTTATGTCGTAAATGAATTCAATTATAATTTGAATCTTGACCACTGGGTGGCGAATACTTTTATTTGTAAATCTGCAAGTGTTAACGAAGAAAATAAATTTATAAATCAAAGCGGTACATATAAAAATTGGTTTTCTATAGTCGAAAATTTCTGCCAAGTTAACATTATAATTTGAAGAAATACAGAAAAGGCTCATTTCATACATGCACGCGTCCAATGAAACATCCTGGGCACATTTATTTATACACGCTCGTGAAAAGAGGGGAAGAAACTGTGTATTGCTCGCTGCAGTCACTTGAGAAAAATTCGAAAGCCATCGATAGTGCATATAAAAGGCCCCGTGCGTGTACATTATTTTTTTGTAAAAATGTTTAAAAAAAAAATGAATGTGGCATGTGTGCGTGCGTGCGTGCATGCCTATTTATACAGAGTATAATGACAGCAGACGCAGCTTTTCCATACGCGCTCATATACTCGATGCAAAGAAAAAAAAAAAAATATATTTTCCTTTTTTTCTCGCCACTTTTTTTCACCACAACTTTATATAATGCGCATAAAACGCCGGGCGTATGGAAAAAATATCTATATATGAGCGTATTTTTATTTACACGTGAAAAGTGCAGTACTTTGGCGGTATATGCACTAGCTGCGCTTGTGTAAGTGCATGCACACAGAGAGTTCCGCTTTTATTTTCATTTTCAAACGTCGCGTGTATAAAACACAGCAGCAGGCGCTTTATATATCTATATGGATACACACATTCAAAAGCTCTGAGCATTACTGATGATAGTAGACGTAAAAAAAAGCGGCACATTGTACAGCGGCACACAGGCACCTGCTTGTACGAATGAAAAATATCCCATGAGACTGCCGCAAAATCCCAACAATATAATATATATATCTCATAAAAAGTCGTAACTCTTTTTACCTCATATAAGCGCGTGCGTGCGAGCATTTAAAAATTTATATTCAATCGTGGATTTTAATCAAAATCCGCGAGATCCGTCCGAGACTCTCTCGCACCGCATACCCGCACAAAAGATCTCGCTCGACTCGGGCCCGTAACAATAACGTCTGCATCTTTGTCTCGCCGTACGACTCGCAAAAAGTTCTAACGCTCCGAGCGAAAAAAGCGAAGGTGCTCCCGCTGAAAAGCTCCGGGCAGCCATATATATATTTATATAATAATACGAGTTGCCATTTGGAAAAACAAGAAATTTTATTTAGAAAGTCATTTCGCAGAGCTCTCATTGTCGGAAGTTTCGGATTTGTCATAAACATTTCTGGCTACAACCTGCGCGCGCGCGCGAGTTGTTGAAAATCATATTTCTGCCTTAACGCGACGAAATAATGGACTCTAATTTCCGAAGTCGCACGCGCCGCCAGTCGTCACGATCTCGCCTAGCCCTTTCGAGATAAGTATATTGTGTATACGCGTAAGTCGGAGACTTGCCACGCTTCCGCGTCAATAATACACTTTCGATTCCGTGTGTGCCCATGGTAATGTACTTAAAAATAAACTTCTTCGAGTGTACGCTACAAGCATTGGTCGTGCCTCATCAAATGTAATTATTGCAACCCCCTTTGGACTCGCGGCGGTAGCGTGTATAATCCCTGCGTTGACTGAGCACGTATATATACACGCATAGAGTAGTACATAACATGCGGAGTAAAAATACCCACGCACGCTCAAGCCTCCGGGCTACTTGGGAGTTCAATGCGAGTTGCGTTTATATATGCGTATAATAAACACACATACACACACACAAACATAGATGTGTAGGCTGGGCACAAAGACAGAGAAAGAGAGAGAGAGAGAGAGAGAGGGCCGCCGCCCGCGTGCGCGCAAGAATTATTCGAGAAATTATAATTAGAGCGCGGGTGGCTGAGTGCTCCGCGCGCGCTATATACGCACAAGTCTCGAAAATAACCCAAAGCTCTCTCTCTCTCTCTCTCTCTCTCTCTCTCTCTCTCTGGCCCGCGGAAATTTACACACTAGCGTCTGGAGACACGCTCGCACAGAAAGTGACTGCTGCTGTGTTTGTGTACGTATATACACACTACCAAACTCGAGCGACGATGCCAAGCGGTAGGTAGTAGCTCCTTTCCTAGCCTCTCTATGAGTATTTATCATAATTAAACAAGCAGACGAGCACAACACTCTTCGCTTTTCATCTGCGCGCAATGCACAAGTGTGTATATGCGCTCGAATGTGTGTATGCGTGTGTCCTATCAAGCGCGCTGCGGAGCCAGAGATAAATAGCTCTTTGCGGGTTTGCCTTCTGCGGGTATTAAAATAATACTTTACTGTTTTCGGACTCCTTTGGTGTGAATCAATCTTGGAACCAAATTAGCGCGCACTTTCTCGATTTGTGCATTCACCTTTGCTGTAAATGTGCAATACGTTATACGTGCACACTTACGAACTAGCCGAATGACTAGCAAGAATGATTGGACTTTAATTTTATTAAAAAGTTTTGCATTATTTATGAAGATTAATGCCTTATTAGATATATTTACTCTTCCTTACTATATCCGCGTCTTTCGAAAATAACTATGGAAATTAACTTATAATTCGTACGTAAATTTGCTTTTTTTTTACAAAGCACCAAGTTTTACATCTAATGTACAAATGAATCATTAATTTATGATTACTAGCCGCAGCGATGGAAGAGAAAAGTGAGGAAAATTTTGAGCAAATTTTGCGAGACATATTTCGTTGAAGTTTCGGTCGATAAATGTCTGTCAGGAGCAGCGACGACGTGCACTCGGCACCGAGCCATGCAGCGCCGAAGCTTCTTCTCGGCTCTCCTCTGCCTGTGACATCATTGTAAGGCGTATAGCTTCGCTCTTGTTTCCTCTCGCTGTTTCCTTGTTTTACTTATATTATGTATGTATAGGAACTAGCCTCGACGACTCGACAAAGGCCACCGAGCCAAGCTCGTTCGTGCGTATTATATACGTGCGATGCGTATGTATATACATGCGGGCGGACGCGCAAATTTTGCTCCGAAGCCAGTGCGGCACTGCTGCAGCTACTGGCTATCCAACACCTTGGTCTTTAGTGGTTTTAATTTAAGCCTTTGTATACACCGAGCAGCGAGCTCTTGGAAGATTGTCTCGCAGCTGCTTCTCTCTCTCGCTCGCTCGCGTTATATAGCCACTCGACGCAGTTGAACTTTGAGCGGTGCTGGTGCTGCACCGTTTCGGTGCCAAAGAGCTGCTGCTGCTCAGCTACGCGGCACGTGACTCAAACGCCAGCCACTGGGGAAATATCCTGCTTTCTTTTCTCTCTTTTGAAAATTAATACATTGACGTGAATACGTATTGTGAAGATTGAGACAATTGCCGGCTGATCATCGATGTTATTGTCTCTTCGTTGTTCTTTCGAGAGGCGACGTTTTGTCTTTTCAAAATCGTGTACAAACAAGCCCATTTCTTAATCAAACAAACCTCGATTGACAGCCGAATCATCGTCCTCGAAGTCGAATTAAAATTGTCGCTATTCGGGTTTGTTTTTCCTGCACTCGAGTCGCGCGACGGCGGCGTTCTCGGCTCATCTCTCTCTTTCTCTCTCTCTCTCTCTCTCTCTCTCCTGCAACAATGGAGTCACGCTGCGCGCTATAGAGCTGTGTGTATTATAATCGTGGTGGCACAGAAATAGACGTAATTTTGTGAAAAGTCATAGCGAGCCATGAGATGTCGCTCGAGGGAGAGAGAGAGAGAGAGAGACAGAGCCAAGTCGAGCTCGAGATGCATCTAAATAGATGAAGAGGGCATAAGTAAGCGCTGCCACGCCCATTTGTCGGGGAGCCCTCATTCTCGCGTCCGCACTATTTGTCACCTGTCCTCGAGAGAAGGCGCGCTCCAAAGCCTGCCTATAAGTGCGGGTTTCTGTGCGGTCTTATGAAGGAAGTTTGTATACCGTGTACTCGTGATGCCTGAGATTTTACCCAGGAATGCATAAAAAAAAGTTCAACGTCAAGGCGTGCGCGCACACGGAAAAAGAAGAAAGAAACACTTTTTTTAAGAATGCTTATGTTGTACGTTACAGCAAAGGGATTATTACATGTTTTTTAGTGTATGCACGCGCGAGCAAAGGAATTTCCGCGAGCACCAGAGAAGAGCTGTGTAATTTCCCTTTTAAAAACATAACAAAATTAAAATGTCGAGTAAAATTTTCATTTGTAAAATTGAGAGCTGATACGGCTGACACGCTTTTGCCGAAAAGATGAAAAACTCGCGAGCAAACTCTGGCAGCAGCAGCAGCAAAAATACGGACGAGCAACGCGTTTATACCGACCTATGAAGTTGCCACACTAAAAAATGGCCAAGAAGCTCTCATTTCTCGGGCGCGTGCCAGGCGCGCGCGCGCGCTTGCTGTAGAGGTAGCTTGGCAGGTATATATAAGATGAGAGATCGTTTCCAATATTCCTCCTCTTCGACTGTGGAAGTTGGCGAATTCCAGCTCGCTCGCATATGGAGAAAAAATGAGAGAGTTTCCTTAATTTTCTTTCCTTCTTTCTTTCTTCGAGCTAGCTGTGCTGCTCGGGTTATATATACATGTACTTATGGCGTTCAATATGCGTTCTATCGTGCAAATATTTGCCTCGCAAAAAAAGAAGCGAGAGATCTTTTTCTTTAAAGTGAGGCGAAGCGAGGTATATATGCCTGGAATTCTATCGCTCTGCAGCATTGATGGTGCGACGCTCGGCCGACGACTGTATACGCCGAGATATTTTTCTAACGCCATAACCGACTGCAGCGATTTCTCGCGTGCTTTTCGGGAACAGTATATTAAACGACGTCTTTGTAAGTAAATGAGCGAAGGCTCGGAATTATTTATCAAAAGCTCGTTTAGCACGTTTTATTATCTTGTCGGCTAATCGTCCAACACTTGGCGTGAGCCGCAAACAAAGCCCCGTGCGCCGTACGACGTGTATCGCGAAACGATCGTGTGTTGAAAGGTACTACTGCGCGATATTGCCCTGAGCACAACGTGTCGCGCCAGCGAGCGAAATGGCAGTGGTCACGCGCGCCGCGCCGTGCTTTTACAAAGACCGTCAGCAGTTCAGCTTGACCCACATACAGCAGGCGTGAGGTAAAAAAAGCGATAAGTTATAAGAAAGTGGGAAAAAATGTCGGCTATTGCGAGTCCCAAAGGGAGATTCTATGCCGTGGAAACGATATCGTTACGAGTGCACAGCTCGAGCAGCAGCAGCCCCGTCGAGAAAAACGTATATTAAACGCATAAATACGCGCGCGGCTCTCGTGTGCGGTATTATGTAAGAAAAAGATTTTCAGAGTCAGCTGCCACGGCGAGAAATTTCGCAGAGACGTGCAAATTCGATTTCTGTGTTATAGAGGACAGTGGGGCGACGAATTATTTATTTGCTCAGCTGCTCAATCAATTTTACGGTCATAGTTTCCGGGGGNCAATCACAAATTTTATTATTTGCTTATAAAAATGACGAGTCAATAAATTAGTCATCCTATCGATTGATTCTTGAGTTTTTCAACGACATCTTCTATGCGGGTCCAGCAGAAACTTCACTGAGCACACAAGAAAGTTTTAACCTTCAGACTAGCGGTTACTTTCGTTTTCGTTGGGAGGAAGAAACGTATAAGGTTTATAACCTACACGCGAAAGGAGTGAAAGAGGATGAAGTCATGCAGCTTTGGATGTAATCTTCTTATTCGGAGGCGACGTAAGTAGCTACGTCGCGAGGAAAAGAGAGCTAGAGCTGAGGCAAATCTACTAGCTCTTCGATGCCGGCATACGCCGCGCGGCCGAAGTTGCGCACCGGAAGCGGCTTACACCCTTTTTCACGGCCGCAGCTTTTTTTTGCGAGCCGAGGAGGGCGACCGAGCTTTAAGATTTGTGCAATTCCGAAGCAACCCGTTAATGAGATGTTGATCCGATGAACGATTCGATGAGAATTTTAACTCAACGGGTACCGATCTTTTTCTTTCCGGCGCATGCACGCATAAAGAGATGCATTCTATTCGTTTTCACGAACGAAGGCGGTGATTATGTTGTTCTCTGTTGACCTTGCAGAGTTGAGCATTTAGAGGCATTGCGTCCGACCCAAGTTTTTTTTTCAATAGTCCGCTTTATCTCGAAGGAAAGAGAGAGAGAGGGGGAGAGAGGTGAAAGAACAATCTTGTCCCCAGTCTACTACTTAGTTTTTTTATACTCAATCATTGCTCGTGAGAAAAATATTTGCACTTGTGACACACGAGATAAGGGACATTTATTAATGACGCATGATGAGTTTGAAATAGACGATCGAAGCCCAGTAAAATCAGTTAATGAACAAATATGCCATTTATCGTCGACCTAGCCCGTGATATACAAAATCATCAATTAAACTCTTGCTGCCGGTCCTTGCGTGCATACGAGTTCACAACAAAAGCCGTGACATAGCGCGCGGTCTCGTTTTTTTTTTTCGCTCGACAAATACACCGGAACACTTGATCTCGTCAAACACAGGCGCATGGGGCAAATACACACACTCGCGAGCGCGCGCGCGCGCAAAAAATTATACATACACGACAGAGAGATAGAGCCGTAGTGCACAGAAACTAAATAATGAAAAAAAAAAGAACGACAGAGAATTGTCAAGAGAGAGAGAGAGAGACAGAAGCGCTGCCCGAGCAAAATCGGCTGTGCAGCGCGAGAGCATATAAGTACCAAAGTGTAGTCACGCTCTGCGATGCGCATAATAGACGGACAATTAATTATTTGCTCACTCAAAGAGAGAGAGAGAGAGAGGCTCCTTTCCTGGCATTACGCTCGACTTGATTTTTCGCTTAATTTGTCGTCGCGAACGACGACGACGGCTGTTTATACACACATCAGCCCGGCTACGTAGCACGCATCATATAATGCGCACTGCTATTTACTGTACTCGAGGTTGCTGCTGCTGCCACTGCTATATTCGCATACATAAACGCGCGCTCACCATATAATAGCATGTATGGATGAGACACATAGGACAAGCTGCCGGGCGCATTACATTGCGCGACATCCAAGTGCCTCTCTTTGTGCCTCGCGCGCGTCTGCGTTTATGTCTGCGAGGCTTAGAAAAGCCTAACGCCCACTACGAGCGCGATTCTCTCTCTCTCTCTCTCTCTCTCTGCGTGCGTAAGAGTGTGTGTTATTTTCTTCCCCATTGTTGGCGTTGCGTCGCGCTGAGCGTCGTCCGATGCTACTGCTGCTGCTGCTCCATAACGCGCTCGAGCGACAACAAAAAAATGCAGATTTTCATTTGGTCCTTTTTTTCGTCCACAATAGCTCGCGTATGGGCCAGAGCACAATATCGATCGATTTCTATTATCGAGTCAAGGATCTGTGAATAATGGCCCATGCCGCGCGAGTGCCGATATTTTGTCAAGAATATATTCTCTACTTTTCATGGCGCACACTGCACAGAAAAAAGAGCCAAAGCTTATTTAGCTTTGCGCGTACGTGCGCGCGCGCGCCTGCTATAACAGCCAGTAGATTTTCGCTCGTAAATTTGCTCCACTGGATGTGGTGAAAAAAAGGCGCCTGTGGAAATTAAAAAGTGTCCCCCGTGCTGTTTCAACGAATTTCCCAGTAGTATTAACCACCCAAACGTGCGGCTCTGGGTGTCTATGTGTTTGTATGCGGAGCTGCATATATATACATTTATGTATACACATGGACATACGGTATGAGCGAAAAAAGCAACTTTTTTAGCTTAATCTTCTTTTTTAATGCAAACTAATGACAACGTTTATTCGCTTCATTAGGAATTCGTCACCAAGTAATATTTTTTTATTAAACGTACATTTATTTATTTTGCATCAACTTTTGTACAAAAATAAGTTTAAATGAAACTAATTTCTAATTTATCAAAAGACTAATAACTTACTCCAAAATACCATAATAATTTTAAAGAAAAGCCTTTCAACGATTTGATAATTGAAACTTTTTTCAAGGTCATTGTAAGAAACGAAACCGAGTTCCCTTTTATTTTACCATTAGGTTAAGTTATTCGATAAGTTGTCTAAGCGATGCACTCTTATTATTCTTGCAATGACACACAGAGGTAAAATGTTTCGCACTGGTGCAGGTACGTACATTGAGTGTTAGTAGTTGTAAAAAAAGCGAAATGATGCTTTCGAGCTTGAGTGCTTCGTCGTTCCACGACGTCTACTCTTTCGCTGACCCAGTTTCAGCACGTTTGTCTCTCTCGCTCTCTTTTTTTCTCTCTCTCTCTCTCTCACACTTGCAAGCACAATGCATGTATCTTGTCGTCGTCATCCTTTAAAGAGGCTTTTGCCGATGCTGCTACCACCGCAAGTGGGTAATACAGTGTCGTTGTCGTGTGTCTTGGGAACTGCCGCAGCTTCTTTTTCTTTCTAGAGGCCTGAAGATGCTTGTCTAGATCATTTCTCGTACCGGGGGATTTTTTCTACAAATCAACCAGTCGATTTTTTTTTTCATTTTGAATAAAAATGAAAGAAGGCCTATTGTACGTTTATTGAATAATTTTTATCTTTCAAAGTACAAAAATACACATTGTTGAATCAAAATTTACCTAAACTTATGGTTGTGTAATTTTTCATTCTTTCAATAAAAATATGACTTTGATTTTCAGCTGCATATGTATACACCAAAAACCTTTTACACTTCCAAATAAGCATCCGGTATTTTTTTCTCTATATTTGCATGCACTTACGAAAGGAAGGAAAAATCTCTCGAACAATACATTTTTATATTTGTCGGAAAATAATGGAATGCACTATAATCTAAAATTGAAGCTTACATTTATTTGAGGACCAGAACGTATAAAATAAATTAAATTGGACTTAGTTCAAAATTAAGTTTCATAGTTGGAAAACCTTATGCAATAAAAAACCTGATACATTCTCATTACAAAGATTAATGTTGACACGATATCAAATATTTTTGCATTTTTATCATCAATCAATCCCTTGATCCGACTCTAGATGTCGCATCACCAACCTCCAAGTGGTCTAATCTGTTTCTTTCGATATATAAGAAAAGTAAATAAATTCTATTATAATAGTAAGCTTTTTTCTTCTCCCTTCAATCCGTATCATTGATTCGCAATTTTTCAATTTAAGTAATCGTTTGTGGATAAATAATTTCGAAGTACCAACGAAGTGACACCTTCTTTCGAGACGTTCAAGGAAGATCGAAATCTCATTTTTGTATGTGCTCAGGCTATTGGAATCATGCGTATATGGTGTGAAACGCACGAAGACTCGAGAGCGCTGTCGATCGATCGGTTCAATAGATACGCGTACAATAATCAGCGACATAACGTATAGGCATTCGAGGGTCGCGCCGCATTTCGAGGCGAAATTTCAGTGTCTGCGTGTGCGGTTGCGTAACTCGTGCAACCTCAAGTTTTTGCTCGAGTGATTTGCGAGATGATCGAGATACCGAACGGTTTTGCTGCTTCTGCCGCGTGCTGATCGTGCTGCTCGTCCTCGTGTCGTTTTGGGCTAATTCTGCACTCTACTCGCCGCCGATCGTCGCAAGATATGATGCATCGCGTAGCAGCTCGAAGCAGATGTCGCATGCCCGCGTGGTGCCGTAAATATTTCACGTTTCGTGCTGCGTCGTTTGAACTCGAGAGACGGAGAGAAAAAAAAATTCAATGGGCTCGCACGCAAGCTCGAGCGTACGTATGTGTGCCGGCGCGGTAGTGATACTGCTGTTCGCAGTTCTCTCGACGAGCATCAACACACCATTTGCATTACTCGAGCCAAAAAGCAAATGAAAACACAGCGAGGCTGGCGCTGGCGTATATAAACCGATATCAAACAACTAGCTGAAAACAAACATCAAAGCAATCCAAACAACATCCAACAAATGGTTCATCAGGACAGTTAGAGCAGTTTTAGATGCGCGCGAGCACATGTATAATATTAGTCTAGTAGTCTAAAACAGCCGCGCGGCGCAGGTACTGCACGTTCAATTCGTATACATGTAACGTTCATATATATCAAACAGTTTCACCTCGACGCGCTAGAACTCACTTGCTCGCGGCATTAAATTGCAGTAACGACAAATAGACTACACAATCCACGAACGCTTATTTCCTGCACGTCTTCCTTCGGCTCTGTGCCTGTGCGCGCGTGTGTGTGTGGGTGGGTGGATGCGCCGCGCGTTCATTAAACTCAAAGCAGGCCACCAACGATTGCAAAAGAGATTGAGTTAAAAACATTCCTCGGCGCGCTATCTCTCTCGCTCTCTCTCGTCGACTAGAGAAAAACCTCAAGTTTGTAGCGAATCCAAAAAGAAACGCAGCAGCGTAGAAATAAAATTATCTCACCCGGCGCGCTGCTACTTGCGTGTGTAAGCACGAGCTGCCGCATGGAAAGCTCGAAAGGGTTGGCGAAATGAAATAACTCGTAGATTCGTGTCACGCACGTGTACCGAGAGAGAAAGAGAAAGAGAGAGAGAGTAGAAGAGGCGCCTGTACCAATACTCGAGCAGTGGTAATGTTTCTTCGAGGAGCGCACGAGATGCCGGTTCGTGTTGAGAATCCCTTTTGTGAATCTCTCTCCGACGCGGCGGCGATGGTTACGAGACACGAGAGCCGCCGCCCCGCTGATGTGCCAAATTAACGCACGACGATAGCTTGCTGATTTCGCGCTTTGACGCACTGATATGCTATATATCGCTCGCGGTCATATATATACCGTAAATTGTCGAGATCGCTGTTTCAACGATATGACTGGATTGTAGTCTCCACAGAGCTACAGGGACGGACCGAGGACGTAGCTATATTTCTTATAAAGACTGTATGGAAGAAGAATAGTAAAAAAATTTTTATGCATCGAGCACAAATACGAGCAGCAAACGTTGACTCCTCTCCTACTCGCGTCGTCGTTTCCAATGCCATTAATTTCACGAAACATTTCATTCGAGTCTATCTCGCACATGACTTGCTCGTTTCCAGATATTTCTCGCTCGCATGATAGATTTTTACGATGACCATGGCCTCGTACACATCGCGCGCGCAAAAGCTCGCCTGCACGTGAGCTTCGCAGTCGATATAGCTGCGAAGCTCGAGTCGACGCGATCGTCTCTGAGGGAGAAAAGGGTGGGCCGTTTTCGGTTATTGCTTGCCTTATGAAATTCGCGCTTTCTCTCATTCTCTCTCCACGGCTGCTCGCAAGCTGACTCGGCATCTCAGCTGCGGAAATTGTCCGCGAGAAATTGGACCGATATCGTTCGCGCGAGCGATGCTTCGTTCATTTCTCTCGCCTCGCTCTATGTGTCTGTGTGTGTGTATGTGAGTATTCCGAGGATATTGTGCGCAAGAATCAGCCTTTTGGCTTCCTCACACGCCTGCCCTAGGACAATGCCTTAATTCGCGCTTCATCGACCAATTGTCTTTTCTTCTATATATCTCTCGCTCACTTTCTGGCTGGCTCTACTCATTGCACGTGTATAATGCTCCGCTGTAAGGACGATGAACTTTGAACGGGTCATGCGCGACAATTACCCAAATGTCCGATGTAATTTGATTTCGATATTTTATTTATAGGTCGAATTTGGAGTTAGTTTTTTCTAGTGATTAATGGTTTAAACCTACATACAAGGTGTTATTTTTGTAAATACTCCGGACTAAGCCAGCTGCAATAGTCCGCACTGTAACAAATTGCGCTTACTAAGGAAAAAAAAAATTGCAAACGTATATAAGGTAGGACCGAGATAACGAAAAATTATCCGCACTCATGAAAGTTATTTGCAATTCAAATTTTTTTAGCTTACGACGTTTCTTTACTTCCATTATATAGGAAGTAAAATGAAATGCTATCTAACCCCGACATTCACGAAGTGTATAAAAGAAGAAGATCGCCCATGCATATTTATAAAAAAGCCTCTGCGCGAGTGTGAGAGTTGAAAAAACTCAAATATGTGAAGAGTTACAAAAACTCTTTGAATAAAAAATGAAAGATTTATGATCGCATCGTAAGATTTTTCGCGTACGAGAAATAATAGATGAAAAATACCCGCACGCTACGTATTTCGGAGATGAGAAAAAAAATTATGTGAGTTGATATGTGTGTCCTATGTATGTGGGAGAGAGGTATGTTCACAAACTAAGCAAAGGGCCAACACTGGTAATCCGAATTTTATAACCTGCTTTTTATGATGAACCGACAGTGACCCCGTGATGTAACATCTGATCCTTCGAATGCTAGTTTCCAAAGCTTGTTCGATCGTAAATACTAGCTGAAAATTCCTTTTTCCGATCCTGATACGCGTGTATGCGCGTCATATAAATGCCGAAGGGTAACGGTAACTTTTACTACTTTGACACGAATATGATGAGCCTTTGAGAGATCAAGATAAAAAAAATTGTTAATATCAAAAGTTAAATATTAAATCTCGCCAAATAAGATCTCTTTCGAGTTTTTAATCTACACAAATTTCGTTTCTTTGAAAGAAACATATTCACGAACTGAATTCTTTTATGCGTTCAGGGGAAAAATATGTTGCATTCAAATATTTGAACTCAAGTTCGATGATATTTCTTTCATAAAATTATAATTTTTTTTCGTAGATAGCATAGTTTTCACGCACAGTTTTACACTTACTTTACCCTTCTTGATTTAGAATTAATCTGTGCGGCAATCGGTTGGAAGCTTCTCCCGAAAAGTTAAGCCATAAACGAGTCGTTTCGAGGCAGTTAATTTTCGCCCGCTCGATTGATCGTCAGAAATATTGTCCATTCTATTTCATCTTTTGCGCTTTAACAAAATTATATTTCTCCTTTGCAGCGTCGTTTCGAGTAAAAATATTTTCTTTATTCGAGTAAAAATCCACGTTCGGTTGGCAGTGTATAAATAAATGACGAAAAAGCATTTCCGTGACACCGAACGAAATGTCTTACGATGACACGCGCAACTTTGGAAAAACATCAGCAGCCTTACTTTCCATTGTTGTGAGGTTTTGACTGCAGTCTTCACATACGAGCCATGGTATACCTTACATTCCGTATATATTATATGTCCAGAGACGCAACTAACACTTGGCGGACTTGGCCATTGGATAGAGAAGCTGATTTTTATCCCTCGGCGAGTAGAAAGACTTGGATCGTCGTCGTGGGTCATCGGCGTATTCACGTGTACGTACATGCGTATGCCTGCGCGCGTTTGAAGGGACACAGAGGGGTGTGACAGATTTTTTGGTGGGAATAAACGCTCAATGGCGTACGCGATTCGGCGGTCAAAGGAGCAGCAAAGAGAAAAGAGAGCCCATCTTACATATAGAGCGAGCGAGAGAGAGAGAGAGAGGGAGAGAGCGATTCAAGGACTCGAGTACACCGGTACAAAGAGCGCCTTAAAATATGTCAAACCTAAAAGGCCCCCGGTAATGCATCGCGCGTACAGCAGCATATACACGTATACGCTTTACTTTTATACATACGCCATGGTACAATACGACTCCTACTATTACTTTGCTCATTCTCTCTCTCTCTCTCTCTACCGGTCTTTCTTTTTATTTTCTTCCTTCTCCGCTGGGTTGCCATGCTTGTCGGGAGCGTCGCGCGCTCTCTTTCATATATATGAGATTCGCAACGCGAGAGGACGAAAGTATGTAGGGTATCGATGGATCTGAAGAGAGCAAAGCGCTCGCACGCCGTTGCATAAATGAGAACTTCGTGGAAGCTGTTTTTCATCGCCCATAAGAGTGATACTTTTATTTATCTCATTCTCTTTCGTGTATGCCTTTTTTTTTTTTTTACTTTTTCTCTCCCTCCCTCTCCCTCCTCTTTCTTCTTCTTCTTCTTTTTTTTCTTAACTCGAGGATCGATGCACCAGCTTGTAACTTCAGAAAGATATGTGACAAATGAGCTTATTTCACTGATTTTACAATGAGAGATAAAATAAAAGAGAAAAGAGATCGATCGATCGGTACGTTTTCCTGCTGGTTTGTTAAATACACGATGCAGTGGGCGTATTGCGGAGCACACGGCGCATAATGATTTTTCGAAAAGATAAGCGTTTAGCGAATCAATCACCACATGTGCATTGTATTTTTATTTCGGTAACATGAGTATATTTAATGGCTGCAATTTGTAATGCAAAATGACGGCGGGAGACAATAGGCCGTTACAGCAAACTTCCGAGTGAGCTTTTATCAAGCAGCGAGGTGAGCTTGATCGTCTTAAATTATCGATGGACGAGCAAATTTGAATTTGAGAAGTTTGAGCACGATCTTATGAAGAATATTGCGCGCGCAAAGAAAAAAAGTAGCACAGATGCAAGAGAGCAGGCTAGAATGCAAATGAAGCGCGAATTTGATATTAAGAATATGCGATACCGTCTTTCTAATTAAGATAAAGAATATTGGATAGGTCGCCGTGGCAGTAGTCTCTTTCTCTATTTCTCTTGCGCTTCTACGCGTGCCCAATATATATACGTATATAAAACATTGCTCGGCGTACGCAGCGAGAATATCGCTCGAGCTCACGCAGTTATTAAACTTTGAGTAGTTAATTAAGAGCGAACTGGTTAAAGTACTCAACATATCCTCTTGCTACTCGCTCTCTCTCTCTCCTTCTCTTCCTTCCTCTCTCTCTCTCTCTCTCTCTCCCTCTAAGTCGCTTTTTTGCATAATAAAAGGATCCAATCGCGAGCTGCGTATGTTTAATACAGTGAAATATGGAACAAGAAAACTTTTATCGAAGAGAAACTCCCGAGGATGGTGTTCGCACTTTGACAAAATGCTGGTGCTCCACTTATGCATTATTTCACGTCGCGGTCTCTTCCTTTTTTTGAATTATTTATACGCATAATCATATTAATCAAGCTTTGGTTTCATTACGATCATCCATCGTGATCCAATTCGCGATGCATAAAATAAATATGCATGGATAATGAAGGCTAGCGATCATCGCTGGGCTAGAACCGCAGAGCGAGTGCATAAATTATGCACCGAACAACAACGATGTAGCAGTGACGAGAGTCCGTCTCTCTCCCTCTGTTCTCGACAGTGGCTAAAGTTGGCGGGTGTATATGCGCGAGTGAACCATGTTATATTATATATTTGCTATACTCTGCTTTCGCGAGATCGTAAGCGATAAACCATGCCTGAAGAATATCACCTACTTAATCTTCCACTCTTGCAGGGTCCAGTATGTATCTGGTCAGTATATTTCTTTCTTTGAAAGAAAGAGAAAGAGGGAAAAAATCCAAAGGAAACACTATCAAATGTGCTACCGTAGACGTACACCTCAACGGAAGCATAGAAATGTCTTTCGATTCGTCAAGCATGGCTGCCACTGTACGCGCGTCTTAAATTATAGGCAAAACTTTGCCACTCTAAAAAAAAAGAAGAAGAAGAAGTTCTAAGCACGTGTGTATGTGACTGTCTGCCGAGGCTATACACATATAGTAGACTGATCCTACCGAGTCATCCTGACTGACGTTCCAATTCTCCAAGGACATAGCACCTGGCACGCCTCGTTCATTCTCTTCGAGCGCATACACACTTATATACGTGGTATCTGTATATGAAAACAGAAGGGCCAGAGTAAGAGAGAGAGAAATGTTTATAAAGCTCATGCAGCACGCGCGCGCGCACCTTTTCTTTTGAACGAGCGAAAAACGTACGAGGCGATCAATCCCTAGCGATTGATCATATCGCTCGTACTCATCTCTTCTCCGCAAGGAGATTCCGCGATACACATTGTCGCTCGCGCCCGTCATTTGTCAGAATATTTAAAGAGAAGAGAGAGATGGCCTCTTTTCAAAGATCTCATATCTCTCTCTCTCGACGAGCGACGAGCGTAAGAGGAGGACGACGACGATGATTTCAAAGCGTCTTATGCAGGTAATTACACGGATTTAACCGAGATCTGCCGTGCTTACACGCATTTTTACACGCAGAACATGGCAGATAGAAAATTGCTATCAAGAGTTTTATAAGCTAATACCACCGCGCGCTGCAAGGTGTGCTTACTGCGAGATGCAGCTGAAGGAGCGTAGTATAAGGCTTATTTTTACGTGCAAAAGCTTTTTATTCTCAGAGTAAATTTGTGCGCGATGACTATTGCTTGCTTCCCAGTAAAAACAAAACTGTGCCGTTGTAGAGTTCGACTATGATGCCATTTTTAAGATTAGGCAAGTACTTTCAAGCATCGGTAAAAATAAATTTTGGTACTTTGAAGTTGTTTATGTTTTAGTCTACTTATCACGTAATGCATAACACATTTTCTAGGACAAATAATATTTTTCTAAGTAGATTTTCTCTTCTTCTTTAAAGTAGTTAAATAAACTCGAGAAAATGTAGTTCTAATTAAATGTAACATCCAACTTTCTGACAAAATATCCACGATTGTAAAATGATTGTTTTGATGATTTTCTTATAAGAGATACGAGATTTAAATCATCAAGCTATTATAAGAGTAAAAAAATTGTTATGCTTATTCATTGCGTTATTACTGAAAAGACTTACATAATTTGATTGATCGATCAAAGAGAAGAAGCTTATAAACGCCATCAGAATCTTTTGCTTTTCTGAATTCGATCGATTATTGCCTTTTTGCATCATACATAACAACAGCCTTCAACGCGATCCCTCTAAAAGGTTATAGTGGCGCCATCTGTGTGTATAAGAATGCGAGATTCATTTTAAAACTTTTGAGTTTCAGCTCAAGATCTAACAACTTCGGTCGATAAGTGGCTTGAGGTGCTGCCATCTACGAGATCGAATTGGAACAGTAGACAAATTACGATGAAGATGATCCAGCGATCGATAATCGAGCTCCGTGTGATCAGCATATACATTTTACATTTCAAGATCGGAGACGATATCAATCGAGCAAATACTGATCGAATGAATTTTTCATCGATCAATAAAGAAGATTCATCGACTACTAATGGATTACTGCTTCAAACATTTTTCTGAAATTAATGCATCAAATCATGGATAAAAAATGGTAACATTTTAAGGGAACACGAATAATATTAGTTTTTTTATTTTTATACAATTATTCTCGAAAGATTGATTTTTAATTCATTTCTTTGTCCCCATAACTTGAAAATTAAATTCATAATAAATTAATTACAATGATCCGAATTTGATAATTTTTTTAAACTCATTTCTCAAATTAAAGTGAGAAAAAAAGGCAAATAATTTTATATTTTTTTATCATGCTGAAGACACGTTTTATATAAGGCAGTAAGTAAATTATGAATTGAAACAAACATGAATTGATAAATTTTTAAGCTTTGTTGAAATAAATTTCAAAAAATATATACGAATTGTCTTTATTATAAATAATAGTAATGAAAGCTCAGAACTCGAGCCAATTAAATCGTATGAGCATCTGGTAGATAGCAAGAGCAATGCGAAACACTCGCAATCCCTTCGCAATCAGAGCTTCGAGCTTGCTTACTTGCTTATGAGCGCGTATAACTTGTTCAATATATAGGACTCTTTCGCTCGAACTCTTGCAAACAAAGCTTTGCGCTCAGCGCAATGCACGTGGCAGTGCCATATTAAGCCCTTGGCAATAAGGCGTAGTTTCGTATATAACCAGTTAAACTGAGAGAGAGAGAGCGAGAGAAAGAGACCGAGACTGAAAGTAAACCCTCAAACGTGCGTGCGTTCACGAAATCGTTGAGGCCGGAAAAATTTGCGCGGATAAGACCAACGAAGTTCGTTTGACATTCCTCATCGAGAGAACTCGGATTTAAAATTTTTTTAGGGTGTCTTGTTTGATGAAGATGCTCAACGGTACTCAAATGGCGTTAAGAAGAAAAATCAGTTGAATTCTAAATGCAAAATAAGAACCAGCTGCTTAATAATCGTATTTAGCCCAACGGTGTAATCGCAATTTGCTTAAATCTTGCATTCTCTCTTTCTCCTTCTCTCTCTCTCTCTCTCTTTCGCTCTCTCTCTTACTCCTATGAACTTGCCTTCGGGTGATTAATGAATTTATGTCTAGAGAGGGGGAGAAAAAGGGGGTTAGAGCACGTTTTGCTTTATATTGTGCGGCGTATCCTATGTACGAGCGAGCCTCCGGCTATAAACTACATTCATGTATATATGTATACAGGAGTAAAGCTCAGAGTTTGGTTCTGTGTGCGAGCAAGTTGCTGCTTAGCCTTTGCAATGTGTGCATGCTCCGCTATATGTATACAATTTATACTTGTATAGAGAGATACAGAGGTGTAGGTATATAGACTGCGTATTCATACATCCACGCACACACAGACATGTTGGACTGTTACAAGCAACATCGAGTTCCTTTGGGATATCTACTGTGTGTCTGTGCATGTATGGCAAAGTGTAACTCTGCATCTTAGTGAACGTCTTCTACGGTGCTTCGGATATTGCAAGCTAGAAATGACGATGTTACTTTGGCTAATATAGATAGCGTATGCCTAGTAAAGCTTGTATTCCTGCTCTATAGTTTAGACATTGTTCTCTTGTTTACATCTACTTGCATAAATGGTTGTTCTTTTGATAATAAATTCCATTACGATACAACAATAAATTCTATTACGTATTTCGTAAGTTTACAGCTATTTTGACCCTGTTGTCGACACCTCGCCTTTACAGTCATTTTCATTCTCAATTTTTAAAATTTTAAACTCACTAATGCACGCTGATAACTATTTTTATTTATTTATTTATTTTTTTTCAAATTAAACTTACAATAGTTTGAATTCCTTTAACTGGAACTGTTCAAGCACACTAAAATATATCTGTTAAAATATTTACGTTAAAATTAATTTGAAGTAAATATAATTTAAAATCTTTCACTACTACCAGGTTAGCAAAAATTTTTTGTTATTTTAGAACACCAAAATCATGTCCAGATATCGGAGACATTTGACCATCTAGACACTTTTCTTTCTTTACCCATACCTGCGCTCTTGTCATAAAATTCTCGCCTGTGTACAAAGGCAATTTTACAACGTAAAAATGGAAAGATGAAAAAAGGAACATCCTCGCAAGATTTTTCATGTGAACGAGCTTCGACACGTATACTACCACGTACAGTATACATTGCGCATTATAACAATAACAACATGCTGTATGTAGTCGGGAAAGGTCTGCCTGGTATTTTTTCGGGGTGCTCAGGCGCATTGTCGCCGCCGGACACTGTCTTGCATTTTAAAAACTCTGTCGACGCGGTATAAAGCTTTTACGTCTGTCTTCTCTTTTTTTTATGTTGGTGGACTCTTGGCAATAGTTTCTACGTAGAGCTGCACCTCGGTGAATTATATCTCAGAGCAACGCTTGTATATAGAGTGCAATTCTCGAGCTTTTTCGTATGCAGATCGTCTTTGTAACTTGTTTGGCACATGTACAGATATCACTTGACTTTTTTTCGACACCGTTTTTATTTATCGTCACACACTCGACGAATTTGCTTGGAAAATGTTTCCGGGCCTTGTATCAAGTACATTTTTACATTGCGAAAAAGAGAGTGCCTATATGAACTAGGTGGATAGATAGCAAATGCCTCTTGTAGGTTTTAGAAGCCAGTTTCGAACTATCTCACATAATAACAAATCCAACGCAGAGGAATAAGATCTTTTTCATTTATAAGCGAAATAATTTACTGTCACAACGTATTTTGGTGTACCGCATCGTTAGACAACTTCAGCTAGCTGCACCATGACATTATATGGCTCTCTCTCTCTTTCCCTCACCCAGTCTCATCCTCATTTCGAAGCTATCTCTCTCTCTCTCTCCCTCTCTCTCTCTCTGTTCTCATTGTCTCGAGCTTCTATCTCTTTGTGGGCCAAAACCGCAGTAGTACAGAGACGTGGTTGAGCATCTATATACGTATAAACGTGCGCGTCGTGCACCGTGGAGGCCAGCTTTTAAACTCAATTAAAGTCGCTACATATATACGTTTCCCATGCCATATGCATCCAGGAATGGGCAAGCTCACCATTACGAGGGAAGAAGGGTGGCAAACCGAAAATGTATAAGCCTTGCAACGATCAAGCTCGCAGGCAGCTACGAGTCTTCGCCGTAAAGAGAGAAGATTCTTTTTCGACTTGTTACGAGTTTCTGTTGCATTGCCCGTCCCCATTTCCGACAATAGATTTTCTGGCTCTTTTGTGTCACTCCATGAAACTTTTTCCTATTCAACGAAAATCTGCGAGCAATTTCCACTCGCCGACTTTTCGAGATGGCCCGATCGCACAATGGGTATAACGAAGCTTTTTACCCATGTGTAATTGTGAACGGATTTTTCTACTTTTTTTCTTTGATGTAGTTACGTCATATAATATGCATGTGACCCTCTAATTTTACTCTTCAAACATCGTAAGGTCTTTATCGATAACCTTTTGAATAACGCATAGTTTCCTTCTATTCATGCAAAATAAATGTCGCTTTCTCAGCAGCTGAAAAATTCAAGCATTTCAATTTATCATTGAATTTATTTGATTTGAACATTCTATAATTTTTCTATAAGCTTTTCTTAATCTCATTTAATATAAATCATGGGTCGTAAAAATATAAGTTTTTATGATTTCTACCTGAAAAATTAATGAAATAATAACAAAATAATTTTAACGGGATAATAAAAAAATACGTGATATTTTTGTATAAAAAATCAATTCTAAAATAGCCAACGCTCTTTGCAGTTTTAATTTTAAAAACTCGTTTTTCAGATGACTTATTTAATAATATAAGGATTTAAAGATTAAACGCCACGTGTCTTACATGAAGGCAATCATTCTGATAAAAGTTAAGTCACGAGAATTTTACTCAACGCACGCAAACGTTCTCTAATCGATCTCTCGACGATTAAGCTACCCAACAAGCTCGCTCAACTGCGAGATAACGAGGCGAGAAAAGTGAAAATAATTCAAAGTGCTTTTAGCCATACACGAGTGAATTATTTTCCATTTACGTATGGAGGTCAGAAAATTAATATATTATAGAATTTCTTTAAGCTGGATAAAGAATAGCTGTCTGAATTTTCAATCGACTGCAAAATGAGAAAGTATATAGTGTAATATATCGTGAGATTCGTCAATTACTGCAAAATTTTCCAAAATAACAGTGTAAATATGTCAGTGTAGAAATCTTGATTGGGTCCAAATGTCTAGGACAAATCTCACATTCGGAGAGTTTGTTCCGATTATGTACCGTATTTATGTGAGTATTATAAGGTTACTTTTTCCTTCAAATGATTTGTGACAAAGGTAACATTCGAAGATTCGCGATTAAAAAAATTGTTTAATATTGAACATAGTTATTTTCGTTACTTATTATTTCAAAATTCACTATAAATTACTCTTAGTGTATGAATGCACAAAGTTGGCAAAATCTTGAGAGCTGCGTTGATTTGACCAGGAATACGAACTATCTTTGACGAAATGTACGCACGTCCTGGTCGAAACATCCGCTCTCAATCTTGGAGCACTTGCAGCATAGTTTGCCTTAAGCTCAACACAAGAAGTATGTGCTTGATGAACAGCTATTATTATACGTTTATAGGCTCTCGCATAATTCGTATATACGGAGTGCAATCTTCTCTTAGGAAACTTACTTGTGTATATACGAATTCTTAGGCTGGTCCAGCGCGGCAAATATAACTTGAGAATTTCACTCGGACGAAACTATTTGGGATCGTTTGCTCTGGCGATATATATAGGTGGACATATATATTGCTATGTGCGATGATTATCACGGACCAAAGTTTCCCAACGACAATATGACCACACTATCCTTTACGAGACGTAAATTAGGGGCCTTTTATCGCTTTTCTGTAACGCGTGTATCTACATTTTCTCCACTCACATTGAGGCTAGCTAAGCGTTCATTACAAACCATCGAAAAGTGAGAAAATTTTTTTATAATTTTCATTGAATTTTTTCAATTTACCAAAATACGTTTTTAATATTTTCTTATTTTTACTAATCATCGTTTACGTCATTATGAATTTACTATTTGTATAATTTCATTGTGAGATATATTATTCATTCAGCAGGAGAAGTGGCAAGCGGTCACGTAGAGAAATTCAATTTTTTGACTTGTGTCGCGCAATAAATCCAACTCTTATGAAACTGTGAAAAATGTCCTCAATAATTCGTCAGAGCGAGCGCGACTTGTGTCCTAGAAAAGAGAAAGAAAAAAAATTGAAGCCAATCGATCCTACAGGAAAACGACGCGGGACGATCGTGTAGCTTTAGTTGTACATCATACGCGAGCCATCGAAAGTTTTCATTTCGCGCTCAGCAGAAAACTTTTTTGCACGTTCGCGTGGCCACGGGCGCGTGAAAATTGATTGTTTCGACGTACACACATCGACACAGGCCGCACATACCAATAACGCCTGTCTTATATCTCGATCTACACGACACATCCATAACATTTTTTTTTGTCTGCTTCTGCTAAAAATGAAACGGCAAGAACATCACGCTGCAAAAGATAAGCATCGTTGTCCGAATAAATCTGTCTTATATGCCGGGCCACCTCGCCGTGCGCAAGACGTTATCGAGCGTGAAATAAGCGAATCGAACCAGACGCCGAGGATCACGTTTGCCGACGTTATTTTGATCGCCACCCTGGATTCGAAAATTTGTCACTTAGAAAGAAAAAAGAGACGATCGCCCACGTGATTGCATGCCTCGCTCTCGTTTTAATACGAAAAACGCGAGCGAGGGAAAAGCCGATGAAGAAAATTTCACGTTCGTAAAATTGGACGATGAAATAGTGACAGCAAAGGCATCGGTGCGTGTATGAAAACGTCAAGAATGTTCGGAGCAAATTAGTTTTCCATTGATGAAAATTCCTCGACTGCTGCAGTTGCCAAAAACTCGGCGCTCCCTCCCTCTCCGTCTCTTTCTCTCTCGAAGAGTCATTCATTATATCAGTTTGAGCGACGAGTAGTCGGTGTATATAGTAGCAGACGAATGAGTTCGGTGCGATACGTTTTATTCACTCGGATGAAAAGCATCGGGCAGAAGAGAGAGAGAGAGAGAGAGAAAACGAGAACGGGATCGAAATTAGCGAGGCGCCCGCCGCCGCTTCAGACCGTAGAGAGGGTGACAATTAACTCCCACAAGACCGATAATTATCTTCGGCGCCCTTTAATTCTCTAATTAGAGAGAGACTGTGTGTTGCTCTGTCGCGCGATGCAGCCCCGTGTCATATTATTCGTTTACGCACGTGCAGGTTTACTTACCTCGGCGTAATAGTTACCTTTTGCCTTGCGCAAGAGGAGCGAGTCGATCTATTTACGCCGGAGAATAATAAATTGCCACGCGGCGAAACGAGGCTGAGCACGCGCTGACTCGTTCCACTGAATGAGGCGTGCGTTCTTCGCACGGAATATGACGGAGGACGAGGAGGAGAGGGGGCACCCGGAGCAATTAAATTAACTCAGTAATAGCTTTTCGAAAGACAAGTTATGCTCAACGAAAATGCAAGGAGTTCGCCGAGGAGGATAATAATGCCATTGAGATGTTCAACGGGAAAGTTTGCTGCATGCGCGCGCGCGCGGTCTACTAGCTGGCGCACCGCACTACTACTCCACTCCCTCGATCTATAATTGATGAATCTAGAGTTTTATGAGTTTTCCCGACGAGAACAATTTAAATGTCATAAGTTGCATGTCGCGCAAGAGAGAAATCATCGTGACCCGCCGCGATTAGCGTGGCCCCGCGAATTGGGAAATTCAATTGCCACGCCGGAAAATATGTCGAGAACGCAACGTCCAACTCCTCGTCAAGATTGTTGAAAATATTATTGAAGCGTTGAAAAAATGAAAGTTAGCAAAGTAATTTAGTTTTTCCATTTGACAAGCGCACATGTACAAGAGCTTTCGCTTCCTCATGGAGAAGGCTCTGTGATAGGCTCGAAAATGAAATTTGGAACCAGGAATCGAAGGATAATTTAGTTTACATATTTGTAAACTAAATTATATTCCCAACAAATGACCGTATGTATGTGGGGCAAAATTCCTCTACTGTCCTAGCGTCACCGTCCAAGCGGTGTTATTTAGCGAAATCGATCAATTTTTCACTTTCCAGGAAAGCCTGCACTGAATGTCGGTAGAAAAAATATAGGATATTGGTTGTCGATGGAAAATTGCCTCAGCTTTCTGATAGTGAGGTTAAATTTTTCGAAATTTTCCATTTTCACAGGGAAAAATTGAAAAACATACTTCATCAATGTTAAATATCTCAATCTCTAAAGTAAAACTTCTTTCGGCTGGTCTTTGATCCTTCAGGGCTAGGCATGCTTCGTAAGAGGGCTCCTGCCACTCTTGATGCCTTATTCTCAGATGTTCATCAAACTGCAATCTGACATCAATGTGTAGGATCAAGTAGCGGGTGTAGGGAATTAAGATGATATAGGTAGTTCCCTACCGTAATGGTTTCAATTCAGTGCTTTTTTTGACTAGTCATATTTTATTTTTCGTAGAGCATAAGCTTTTAGTTGAATACTTATAGATTTTAAAAATTTTAATTTTCTTGGAGTTGGGAATGGCATTTTTTTTAAATTTTTTAAAATAAGTCATATCTTAATTTTATACTAGCCCGACTTTCAGCGCGCTGCGCGCTCTCTCTTCTTTCTTACCCCATTTTACCATTTTTCAATGTTTAAAATAGAAAATAAGGTAAACGAAGATTATGTTATAAACTGTAAACATCAAAATTAGTCTTAGGCCGTGAATAGGTTAATATTCCACTTTCTCAACTCACTACAACACTCGTATTTGAGCGCCACTAAACAATTGCAAGCTACTGAACAACCAATCACAGCGCTTATAAACTGCTCACGCTAAAAACCTCATCACTCTTATAGGATAGGATGATTGGGTGTTTTAATTTTAACCGAGTTATGTTTTGAGTTATGTTTTCCTATGAATTGATTGGAAATTAACAATGTATGAAGTAATAAAGATTTAAAAAATTTGGTTTTCTCATCTAATGGTCAGATTTCGAATAAGGAAGTTATACTTTTTTTGTTGGCATTAATACATCAAAATAGGAGAAATTTCTTTGGCAATGAATTGACAGCTTTTTTTTATACTCGTTGAAAATTCATTCAAAGTCAACAATTTGATGGTCAGCGGTGACCTTATATCAGTGACCAGCGTGTATATGGATTTACATTTCGTATGCGACGAAAATTTACAAATCGTCGTCTCTTTTCATTCATGTTCACGTATTAGGACTAGTGATACACGAAACAGTTAAATTTCATTTCTGCGAAGGCAACAACTCATATCACTCATTGAACTACATTGGCACACTCATAGTCAGTGCCAGTTCGTAGTTTATATATAGATTTATAAACTCACAAGCAAACACTTCGTGTAAATTAATCGTTTTATATAGTGCCTTTAAATCAAAATTGAAAATATTCTCGTTTGCTGTGCTTGTACAAGGTGACCTGCTTTTGAACATGTATTTACGTAGTGTAGGTCTCTTAATTAAGAGCTTGATGAACTTGCATAGTGTTCATTTATTATATACACATGCTAAAGGGCAGTATCGATCAATCTAAAAGCGGAAATTAGCAGTGAAATTATTCAGTCTTGTTCGCAAAAAAACTTTCCTGACATCGAAGAAAACTACATAAAAAGAACTCAAAATGGTGAAACAAGTCCCGTAAAATAACAAAGTTTATGGTTACAGCCAACTTCTTTTACTCTTTAGAGGACCGATACACCATATGATGTTACGTCCTTAATAAAAATTAAACATGTTTTATCATTGATGAAACGTTTTTTTGACCATTTACTGCACTAGGTTACTGGCCAATGTGCCATATAGTTATTTGAAAAACGTTTCATTAATGCTATAAAAAGTTAAATTTCTGCTAGGTGTAGTTGACCACAATTATTTGAAATTTGTATAGGAGACTTTTTGAAATTTCTCAAATACCAAACTCTCATGGTTAACATATTCTGCAGTTACAATGGATTAGAAATACTCAACGATAATAATGGCCTAATGACAAAAAATCACCATTTGAAGTGTTTAAAAATTCATTATTATAAATTGGTTTGTTTTTAGTGATTTTTCTGATAAAATTATGTTGAAAATACTAAGCGTATTATCATTGACGTAAAAGTAACAATTTAACTATTTCAAAAGATGTAAACTAGTTTTCAACCACTTTAATAAATAATATCACTTTCAACTTCCACCACTAGATGCCGATCGTACCGTTATCTGTAAATCTACAAGGGGCAAAGTAAATATAATTGTATACATTTTTGAAAAATTTTTATGAAAACGAATTTCGTCCACAAAATCTTTTATCTGAAATAACTAGATTAGTAAGTGCGATATTATCAGATTGATTTCTATACATACAAGATTTAAGACCAATTATAGTTAATGTTAGTAATAGTAATTTAATTGAAATGGTAGTTTGCGTGAACTTTGTTATCGTCAAAAAAAGGAAATTGACAAAAATCTGGAACATTATAATATAGCCACATAATGTTCAGCATTTCTACCAACATAGTTTTAAAAATGTTAACTTTTTTCGAATATCTATTATGTTATTTCATTACATTCTAGTACAAACAAAATTTTAAAATGCATTTCAAGAAAACCAAACTTTGATACTTTATGTAAGTAAGGTATACGATTTCGAAAGAAAAATAAACTATTTTCCTGAACTAATAAATCGAAGATAATTTAACACCACGCACAATCTTCACAATTTGAATAATATCTAGCCATCTCGCTCGCATACATTTGGCGTGGACTCATTATGCAAAGTTTCATCGAGTCAAAATATATAGAGGACCAGATGTTGGCCATTATATCTCCATCAACTTGAACAGTAATCCTCATTCGCACGCATAAATATATACGCGGCAGCAGCGAGATCCCCTTTGTACTGCATCGAAGCTCCATCGCACGTACAAATTTTGCAAATCAAATTTTCCACACTCCGCTGAATTATTCATGCCTAAGTCCAAAGAGGTTGCGAACAATGTCATTAGCTTAAGAGAAAGAGAAAGAGTATCATTGGGCGCGGCATCTCATCATCATCCTGACCCTTTCTTTGCGACTCACTTGATTTTTTTTTTTTTTAACGAAATTTGCGTAAGCACTGCACGAGGAGACAAAATTCCAAGCCCTGTCATTAAAGTGTCCTTCAGTTTTACTTTTAGTATCGATAAAATGTGACGAGCATTTGGAAATAATTTTTAACGAAACAGGCTCATTATAAAGATTACACAGGTATGCAAACTTGATTCTGAGTCTTGGCGAAGGATTATTAAAGGTCGTCAAAGCCAGCAAGGGAAATAAGAAAAAACCAAATCCTTCTTGAAGAAAAAAGCTCCAATATTAACGGGACGAGCAGGTCAGGTTGTGCAGAACCTTTTTCCTTCTCTATAGTACATGTTAATTGGCATAAAAAGGGAAACAGAGAAAGCTCTCCTTGAGGCAGTGGAGGAAGCAGTATAGACGAGCGTAAAGGAGAAAAATTAGAAGTCAAAGGGGTGGTGGATTGCGGTAAAGGGTGTACTTTTGAGCTGTATATAATACTTATGAGTCGGGTAGAGTCTACTACACGTACGTAATTTTTCAGCGCACGTGTTCTTAAATACACGAATTTATGGCAAAAGCTCATTTAGAACCCACCACTCCAGCTGTACTGCTCATTGAACTTGCATTTGGCGTAGCCCTTCAATGGAATCACCTGTTTCCCGCGTAATGCGTGCGAAGTACAATATATTAAATTAAGAGAAAAGGGTAAAAGTAAGAAAATATTAATGATCAAATGGTCGTCAACTTACGTGTTTAGAAAAAGGGATCAAAGAGTTTCATGCTTGATATTTCTTTATTTCTGATTTATAAAAAAATTCAAAAGTACTTATTACCATGTATTCATACAAATGAACGATACATTGATATTTTTGGCAATTAAAGGCTAATTTTTGTAATATTTGAAATAATTTTTCATTAAATAAATAAAACATCAATAATCAAAGGCAGTTTTTGAACCACGATAACCTTTTTTTAATTTTGTGATTCTTCTCTTGATGTCAACCAGGTTTCTGCATCGATGAAACTTCGCTCTTCAGCACGTCAAAAGCTCATATACAGCATCATATGAAACAAAATCAGATACTACATCGCCGACCATCAAAGTTTACCGATGCGTAGAGAAAATTAAAAAACTTACTCGATGCATACACATACACAGACATATTGGCAAAAAAGCAGATAAATCCTTACAAAAAAAGAGAAAAAAAGGGGGTGAGGGGGCGGGGGTGGAAAAAGTCGGAATGGAAGTACGTATATACCGACGACGGTTATATAGTCGGTCGGCGACGCGGCCGGTCGATACACCACGCTGCAGCAGCAGCAGCGCAGCGACAATCCTGTACAGGGCGGACGTACGAAACTACACACGCAACGTGTGTGACCCCTCGAGACCCTCTCGCGCCAAAGTATCGTTCTGCTGCGTCGTATATAATCCGATTATGAAACTTTGTTGTTGGAATTTTTTGCTGCTCTTTTTCCTAGCGCGCGCGCGGGGCTAAGTTTCTTTCCACACTAACAGATATGTAATTGTAATAAAATACTCGCGCGGCGCGCGTTACTGCCTTGAGAGCTTCTCTAGAGCCGAGCTCCATTTTAGCACTGTCTGTCTGTCTGTCTGTCTATCTGTGTGTGTGTGCGAGCGCGTATCATACTACTTGCGGATCAATAATCTCTCCGCGCGCGCCGCAAGCCCCATTGTGCGCTCGCGTTACAATCTGCAGCTGACGTTTTTAGGTGAGCGAGATAGAAAGTGAAGAGCCTAGCGAAGCACAGCACGGCCTATGGACATTTTAATGATCGGATCTCTCGTCTATATCGTGGCCCAAGTCGCCCTTTTTCTTTGTGTCGAGTGAGATAATTGTGGCCTAGTTCGACGTCGTCAGCCGCGCATCCATTATATACCTGTGTGTATATAGCTTCTCGCGCAGCGCTGCTAAGAAAAATACGATAGCTTGCGCTTTTTTTTAGTGCTAATTGGAAAAATGAAAGCGTCAAAATATTACGGCTGCTATAATATCTTGGGGCAAATCGAGTTTACTCCGGCAACTTTGATGTTGCGCACCTTAGTTAACGGGAAACAAGACTGCTCAAGACTTGTCCGTTTGTTTGATACGTGTAAAGCAAAAACCAACGCCGCGTTGAACTTTGACAATCAATTCTTTATGTTAGCTCGCAATTCCCCCTTTCCTAATCACATCTTACGTGCTGGCTCTGGGATGTGAACAAAGTTGACGATTGCTTCAGTCGCTTGTAGATTTATCCATTGCTCTCGATCTTTTTCCGAAATAAGAAAAAGTTGACGCGTTTCAGGCGAAGGCGCAAAAAAAGAAAATAGGACAGCTAAGAGAGAGAGAAAAGTTGTGCGCAGATTGATAGGAAGAACTTGTGATCGTAAAATTAGTCGTATGAGCTTTGTGAGTTTCTTTTTCTATGCTCGTATCTCCCTCGAGAGGCATGTACAAACGTATAACGATTGGGAACCCGAAGTGATTCTTCCAACTTTCTTCATACTACTCTCATCGATAAAAGTTCGATGGAAAAGTTTAGAAAACGTTGAGTGGCCGTTAGTAGAACGAAAATTTTTTAAACTTTTTTTTTCTTCATTGCGCGCTACTAGTTCGAGTTGGACGAGCCGTGCGAGCTTTGCCACTTTATCGTTTTTAGACTACTTAAAACCAAGATTCTTACCCTAATGCTTTGCCTTATTTTTTTCATCTCTTTTTTCGTTTACCTCTTGGATTTATAATGAACTTCGCTTTGGAATGCCTTTGAGAAAAGCAAAAGGAAAATAAATGCGGAACTTTGCCAGCTGCTCTCTCTCCCTCTCTACCTCGCTCTTTCTTGCTCTCTCCTTCTCCCTTTTCCCGTGTAAAATTGAACCTGAAATAGCTTATAATTGTTTGAAAAGTCTTGGAGAAATTTTAAAAGTTTCATAAGAATTCGTAAGATGCTTAGTCGCTATGCTTTATCGAAGATTCCCATCGCAAGCCACTGAAATCATTGAAAGTATTGAATACATTTTGTTGAGCGATTTATTTATTGAGCGTTGTACAGTAATAAAAAATATAAGAAAGTAATTAATTAGACAAGGTACTTACTATCTTATACGGTTAAGTTTTTTTTCCTACATTGCAAGTTTGTATTTCTCTCAAGCTGTAAAAAAATTAATGGAAATTAATACATAATCAAATGTTCGTAACTCTTTTTTATACCAACTTTTTATTTCATCGGATATTTATTTTTTACCACCAAATGAAATCTTTCACTTTTCGTGATATTTCAATAGTATAGTATAGTATCGGTAGTCGTTTGAGTTACTACTAGGTGATCCTGATCTCATTGTCTGTCAGCATTCAAATATACGCTCATGTATGTGCATTCAATTGCGATAGCTAAGATCTATGTGTAGGGGAAAGAGACAGAGAGAGAACAAACTTTCTTCATCAAACTGAAAATGACGGAGCCATTTCCATTTGAATTCATGTTCTCATCTATTCTATGAACATAATTATGAGTTTGACACTTATACGTGTGGATTTTTAAAAGTTTTGACGTTATTGTAGTTGTTTTCAAATTTATTACACTGTGACAGGTAAAAAATTTGATGTTCAGTGAAATTTGTATAGTACTTCGATGAACCTGATAAAAAACCTCAATATTTTATAACTAGTGTGTAGCCAATGTAAAAGTTTTTTTGGGTATATAAGGAACACTAGATCTGGACTTATACCATCTAAAATTGTTTTATGTACATTCTTTGACAATATTTATTTCATCTTCAATCAATAACAGTGAGAATTTTCAAAATTGTTCTTTGTCTTATATACTTTGACTTATACATTTTCTACTTTGCCACTTGCAAATTAACAAATGAAGGTACTGGCCATCTTTATTCATAGGGGTTAAGAATTGGAAAATTTTTTCGAGTCATTTAAAATTCCTGTAATATTTGTATTATAAATGGAACAGAAAAATCGCCAAAAAAGTTAATTAATATATTTAAAATAAAAATTGAATGCTATTACTAATGTTTGAATGCTATTATTAATGTTGAGCATTTTTGTTGGTTTAAATAAAATCATAAATATCAAAAATCAAAATAGACGTATTCTCGAAAACTTATTAAAACACCCTTGGTTTCGAAGTATCATAACACACTAAGTCGTGGACACTTTAATTTATTCATAAACTTGACGTGCTTAAAAAAAAAATAGTCATCCAAATGCTGTAGAAAAGTTACTTGCCCGTAAGGATTGAAGAAGAGTATACTGCGTAGTAATTCGAGTAAAGATTTTGTGTGCAGTGTCCGTACCACAAACATCGGCTAGGCCACGTAACCGAATACTTCTCTAATGCAGTTTCGCAGCGCCTCTGCCAGCTCGCGTTCGGCTTGTGTAACGAGTATCGGGCGGCGGGTGGTGCCCGTCGCTTATTACCACCCGTACCTTTGCCGCGCATTCCCCTTCGTCTCTTTGTCATCCATGCGAAACACGACACGCTACGATCCACATTGATTCAAACGTCTGCATAGACATCCGCGCTATCGTATTAATAAGGCGAGATTGAGTGGATCGAGAGTCATTTCGCGGATCCGGATGAATTTTTTTCCATTTTTTTATTCTGCCCGATACGTCTCGTTCAAACGGCGACTGATCGCTTGGCTGAGTGGCAATTTTTTGCTACAGCGCTTTAACTTTTATTTCGGAACTGACACGATCCTGTACGATATATGTGTTTACACACAGCCACGAGGGAGGATGAGGTTATTTTTATTGGCTACTGGTCGACTTCTACCCGCCGTCGATTGGATTGTTTTGACAAAAAATAATGTCTGTTTTTGTGGGAAGGAATAAAAATTCTCTTTGCTTTGAGCTTTTCCAAATAAAATAATAACGGTTCAAACATTTTTAACATCAATGCCGACCAAAATTGCAATCTAAAATATTTTTGCTGTAAAACTGGACAAAAAAAAGAACATAGAGTAAATTTACATTATAAAATCGTAGAACCCAACAATCAAGTTTTAAACTCTCTTTAGTTTTCTTTAGACGACCTTCTTCATTGAAACAACCAATTGTTGAAATATCGTAGAACATGTTAAACGTAATCATTCAATCACATTGTGGCAAACGTCAATTTTTGTAAAGTAACTGGCTGAATGAAAATTTGACTGATCGTCCGTGTTTTTCAAAAAAGACTAGCTTAAGATCTTCATCCCTTTCAACAGAAGTGAAAAGAGCGCGAGCTTACTGAAAGTGTATGTGTGTATAGTGCAGTGGGCCTGAAACTTGGAGTATTAATTGCAAAACATTGGCGCAAGAGTTGAAGCAGTAGAGAAGAAGACAGCGAGAGAGAATGGGAGAGCGAGCGAGAAGAGGGGCCAGCAGGCTCGTTCAGGGATTTACCGAAGCCTCCCTTAGGGTGAGGCCAGTCAGGCACCAAAGGGATGCACGCTCGCGCTGGGAAAAGAGTTAATCACCCCCCTTCCGTCCACACAAGGTGTATAGGCTAATAGAGCAGGGAAGACCAGCACAAGTCGGGAGCTTAAATGTATACATCTACACACGAACTTACACAGGCGCGCGCACTCCCACATTTACCCACTACTCTTTTTCTCTTTCTCTTTCTCTCTCGCTCGCCCTCTTCGGTACAAATCAGATGGACGGCTCCAGAGTATATTTACTTTTCCTGCTTTCTGCCAGCAACCCTTTGAACCTCTTTTTTTTCAAGTCTTTATTTCACTTTCCAGTGATTAGCGAAAAGCGCATGGGGTTTTATAGCAGAGAAAAGGATACTAAGTTTTTTATGCGTTCTCTGTATGACCGTATATACACGTATATACGGCATAGAAGATGTTTTAGGCTTCAAGCGCTTGCTTTACTTTTTCAAGTCGCGACGAGTTTTCATGCATGTATGAGGGAACATGCGAGGCTACGTGCTATGTCTGCACCGTATTAACTATATATACCATGGACGTAAGAGAGATTTATTCTATATTATAATATTAGATATTATAATAAAATGTAGATCGATTGAGCAACATTTAAAAACATGTCCCTACTATAGAATACTTTTTTGAGATAATGTGATTAATTGGCAGCAATAGCAATAAGCAGAAGTCAGCTATAAATTTTTTCAAACACGTACTTGAACAAATATTTTCACTTTGTCACTTACAGATTTACAAATATATGTACTAGCCATCTAGCGGAAGAGGCTCAATAATCGTATCATAATTGTTACAGAAAAATCGTCAAAAACAAGCTAATTAATGGTTATATATTATAAAAACTTTTCAGCATTTTTACTTGAGGAAATAGTGACATTAGCGACCGAGCCGAAGCATTTCTAGCTCAATGTATTCATGGTACCTTATAAAGTTTCACTTCAAAACTTTTAAAAAAACTTTACCTAATTTACTTTACCTAATTTAGGTATTTGTTCAATTGTTTTGTCACGAGGCGTCTGTTTGGCAGACAAGTATCGCATAAAAATTACGATTCCTATCAATATCTGCTGAATGGCTTTCCCAACTGGTAGACGCACATGGTATCGTGTAGAAGGTAGCCATCAATTTACGCACGCAAAGTATTAAAAATAAATGAACGGGCTCCGCCGATGGCAAAAAAATCCGTATTCATGCGATATTCGCATCCAAACTGTCGCCCATAAATCGCGCTTACAAAGAGTATCACGGGGCTGCGTGCACGCGTGTATACACATTGCACAGCACGCACTCGCATACATAGACACGCGTTTCGGTCCCTTAGGTAAAAACGTCGAAATTATCATATTTCTCCCCGCGTATATGTGTGTACGCGTAGCGCATGCAGATGCGTGTAACGCGTGTGATATTACTCGCCAAATATCGTAAGAAAAGAACGAGATCCGCCGCGCGCTGTTTTCCCAAAGAACAATCACGAGAGACGACGACGACGACGACGACGAAGCTGCTGCTGTTGCGGGGGCCATTATTATAGCTATACCAGAGAAAAAAACAGAACGGGATTCGAGCACGAACGACTCTTTTCATGGATCCGTTTACTGAATGCGTATTGGCGGATGCATAAATGAAAGCCGGGTGCATGTTTTATTTTTTTTATCACTGAATGCCTCCACCCACGCCCTTGTTATATACATCATCTTTTTTCCTTGTCTCGAAAATTGTGCAAGGCATTTTCGCGCATGCACGAGCTTGAGTGTTTTTAAAGGTTGTTCGTATGAGCTTCGACTCGAACACAATGCCAAGGTTTCCGAAAGTTTTTCCCGGAAATATTGAAAATGATTGATAATTTCGTACAATTTTAGATACTATCATAGTCAACATTTTCATCTTATATTTATGATGATAAATTATTTAATATTCTAAATTTTAAGTCTGTTAGCTAACTCTTAAATCGATCTTTATGACTAGAAAATGACAGTTAAGTCGTTTCAAAAGCTTTAGACGAGTTTTTGAGCACTTAAAGTAAGATAATTTAACTTTTAGCCTGAGTTGAAAAAACGATCACACGCTTATCGTCGGGCACTATTCGCTTGACGGGCTTATTTCTCGAGCTCTCTTTCTCTCTCTTTCTGTCTGATACGCGCGCCTCTTTCAATGCACCATCATCGTCATACGCCCAGTGCGTGTGTACGAACTTACACATATCCGCGAAACAGCCCCTCAGCACCATAACGTTATCGGATCGGACTTCACAAAGATGGATAGTATACGCGTTGCGCGTAGATAAGCAGCAGCACATGCAGACGCTTTTTTTTTATATATCTTGGAAAATTGTCGAACGTCAGTCGCCTGCTGGGTTCTCAGTGCCCGTAGATATTCGCGTATTATAGGCCTACACACTCGTAGACAAGCGAATAAAAGCCTGCGTGTACGGAGGGATTCCAGCGCTTGCGGGCCCTCGCCGCCGCCTGCACACATATATAACTTATTTTATAAATGAAGTCATTTTTTTCTACCGAAGCCTACACTGCGAGGGGACTTTAAAGTACGCAAACGTTTATCGTCGTAACGATAATTCGTGAAAAAATTGTTTTTCATTAAATTTCGAATCTCGTTTTTCTTCTTGTACATTGTGTCTCGTTTGGCTCGAAAATTGTCTCGAACTCGTTTAATAATCTATAGAACGTATTGCCGTTCAATGGCGCATATAAGACAAAACTTTCGTCATTCAAACTTCATAATTATGTACTTGAAATTTTTTGCCGTACAAATCAAATTGTACGTAACAATACTCACAATATGTCCATATAACTTTCAACTTTTAGAGCTTTCTCGGGGCAATGTTTTTTACTCACTCGTTATATTTACTAACTCTCCTTCTGACGCGCGAGTCCTTTCACGAGCTTCAAAAAGCCAAGTAAAAAGTTTGAAGAAAAAAAAAAGATGACACATTCATCGAAGCTCTTTTCTCCGATTGATCGCGCGACGTTCGTCGTCGTCGTCGTTGTTAGACGCAGCACAAAATGAATCGCAAAACCGATAGCAAGTTATGCTCAACTTATTCCTGACCATTAAACTTCGACAATATTTAAAATCGTCTGCGGTGTGTCGAAGAAGCCGAACGAGGAAATATATATAGCGAGCCTGGAATGAGATAGAAGGAGAGAACGAGACGAAGAAGAAGAAGCTTTTCATTTGCGTATAATTCGAGAAGGGAACAGACAAAAAGTTCGATCCCCGCGAGGCAGATATAGCAAATGACACGGCGGCTTAAGTAGAAGCTTACGCGCGCGCGTGATAATTAAACTGTGCCGGGTGCGCGCGCGCGGGAAACGAGATTAAAATGACAATATATCGGTTTGAAGTACCCTAACCAAGAGCCTCGATATATGTATTGTGCGCGAATGTATATTTTTTTCTCTCTTCTTCGGAGCGCGGCACGAACTGCTGTATAACTTTACCCAAGCGTTTCCAGACGTTTTATGGTCGGCGCAATTACGCAACTGGCAAAGTAGAACTTGAAATGTTTTTATACGCGCTGGATTGATATATAGTCTCGGTGAAGCCAGGTAGTAAAATACCTTGGTCCATTGCTCGGGTACGAGCTTTTATAAAGATTGACTTGAAGAGATCCTTTAATTATATCGAGCGAAAAAGACATACCCCGGGGCTCTCAATGATGCGTCATTGAAGCCATTGATGTTCGGTTATATACTTTTTTTCGCTACGTCATAAGAGTGGAACGTCGATGAAAAATTTTTTATAATCAGATGTATTTGTACCAATCCATGTAAAACGTGAGACGGACGCTCTATTATGTGACTTGCTGCAGCGACTATTGTTATCTAATGACAAGAAACTTCATATTCACTGTCGTGACTGCAGCATCCGTAACCAACTTGAAGTGATATCGAAAGGCGATTGAGCAACGTCAGGCGCCTTCTTCATCCAACTGTTTGGACTAATTCGCAGTTGAAACTACTTGAGCACGGAGCTTGAACTAGTCCTGAATAGAAGATTACAGATTACGCATATAGCTGGCTATCGGGGAGAGGAGGACTTTCCGGGAGTCCGGTTTTCGTCGAGTCGAGACTGAGAGCGTCGCGGGCGGGATATTGGCGACGTAACCGCGCGCTGTCGAGTGTCATCATCGGGGGTGCCTCTTCGGAAGCTGTTTCGACCGATATGCGAGTTATTTTACTTGCTGTAGACGTTCCTTGCTTCGAGCTGGGATAATTCAAAATTTTAAACGCACTTGACTCGGGCTCGTGTTTTACTCGGCAAGGGCGCGAAATCGATACAGCGCTCGATCGACGCTTCGAATTACATCGCTCGAACAAAGTAGGTATCGCGCCAGCCGCCCCGAAGAGAATCAACGGCGACGTCTGTTCGATTCGCGCGTATCATCGTTTTTTCTTCCTCCTGTACGCGCGCGACTACGTCACCCTCCATTTTGGCGAGGCATGTCGCACTGTCCAATGGTGCAAAGTGACTGCATGGGCTATACTGCGGGTGAACGTGGAAAGACACCCCGTCACAGACTCTTTTTCTTGCCTTCCTTTTTTATCCCCCTTCTTTTTTCTGTAGAGCGCCGTGGCAGGGCAGCACAAAAAAAAACGAGGCGGAAATAAGATGGATCGTTCGCTATATGGAGCGTGGAAGGTAGTAGCATTGCGTAGACGACGACGAGCAACTCGCAGACGATGAGAGGGTCGATTGGTAAAGCAGATCGGACTTTTCTGCGCCGCGCGATCAGTCTTGCATTCTACAAGCTTCTTCTTGACGTTCCGACTCTCGCTCTCTATTTTTCAGACCTTTAAGCCGTATACGAATGTAGAGGAATTCCCTGCGATGTGCAGCAGCGAGCACAGCTCGAAGCATATAGAAAGAGGGAGTACACGCTTTATGTACTGCTACGCGTGTACTGAAATGAAATACACGTACAAGTGGTAGTGGGTGGTACAGTAATAGCGATCGGTTTGCTTGCCTAGCACTTTTTTGCAGCGCGAGAAACGCCCGAAATGCTTTGCCATTCATTCATACAGGATGATGCCCGCGTGTACAAACGTGTCTCGGAACATGCTTATACTACTTTATGATAAAGATGTACCCGGAGTCATGGAAAAGTGGCACTGATAGATCACCCAACTGGTTCTTATAATGCTTGTATCTATGTACAGACTACTTACCAAATTTCAATACAGGTGGTTTAAGCTTTATCACAATCATTTTATAACTCGCTCTTTAATTTGCTTTCGAGTACCTTCAACTTGGTAAAAATAATCAACATTCAAATTAAGCTGATGACCAAAAATTGATAATTCAATTGTTTCAAAAACTTCAAATACATACGATAATACCACTTTAAGCGTTTACCGCTAGATGGCTTGTGCGTTTATTTGTTAATCTGCAAGTGGCAAAGTAAATATATTTGTATAAGTCAATGCGTAGTGTAAAGGATATTACCATTATGCCCATTATGGCAGGTTTTTTAAATCCAAGAAACTTTTTCGGTGTCCCAAAAATAATCATAAATGTTAAGTTGATTGTTTGATTGAATATGAATTAAAATGGTGTGTAACGTTTCTTTACTCTAAATTTAATGCTCTCAATTTCACAAAAAATAAATGTTTAATTTTGCTCGATAAATTGTGTATTTATAAAATTATAAAAATTTCACAGGAATTTGATCGATTGGAAAATGTAAGAAATAGATAAGTCGGTTATATGAAAAATCAATATACATTACAGCAGTACTCGAATGAAAATGAATAGCACGCGCGAGAGCACGCCACATTGCTATGGATACTTATTATATTGCCAATCCATTAGCCGATAAGTAATAATCTTCGAGCTTTTCCGTTTGCCATTGATGTATCCCAATAAAAGTATATGTAAGTATAATAGGATAGCATCCGAAAATATATAAGAAGATACTATATAAATTTTTTTTTTGGCTAATTCATCGACGACTTCTTTTCTCAGTCTCTTTGTCTAGGTACGTCTAGATGCGCATAGATATACGGGTTTATCTCGACAACAGAGTCAGACTCTTACAATATATAGAAACGTACGTCTAGCCACTGCTCTCTCCATTATGCAGATGTACTTTACTCGTCTCTTGAACAGAGCGAGAGATCGGGAGAGAAAGAGAGAGAAAAAGGGCGAGAGAAGAGAGCACATACATACGAGCGCGGAGCTCGTCGGTCAGTATATAGCTCCGAGTCTCCGAGAGATAAATCGAGAAAAGGCGGGATAGAGGATCGCGGACAGTATAACGTCGCGTTGCCGGGGATAAGGGCTTTGGCCTTGCTGCTGCTGCTGCTACTACTTCTGCTGGCGGTGGTGGCGGCGGCGGCGACAAACTGCAGCGGGCGATGCGCGCGAGCCGGTGATCTATGCGACGCCACTGCTATATATCCGCCGTATAAAGTCGCGTGCGCGAGTGAACTGTGTGTGTGTGTGTGTGTGCGAGCTCTCTCGCCTGGCGGCTCTTACGATTTCGTTCGAGCTCCCCCGAAAGCCTCGAGAAAAGGACTCCGACGAGCGAATACGTATTTCGGATAGCTGGGTGGTAACCTGTCGTACTCTTTCTCTCTCGGCAGTCGTCGTCGTCCGTACGTGTACGCATGCCGACTGCCCTGCAACTTCCTCTTCTTTTTATTACATACATATCGCGCGCACGCCTATCTATGTATAACTGTATATACTCGGATCTTTTTGTTCGAGGAAGAAAGCCCCGAGGGCTAAACCACTACATACGGGCTAGTAACGAAATTTCGACTTTGTGGCTAAAAGGATAGTCTAGTCTCGGCTATGTATTATAATAAATTTCAGTACAGCATATGACGTCACGCGGTTACTTTGAAATTGTCCGCGGTTTCCAGGATAAATGTCATGAATCCATCGTACAAAAATTATATACTAATCAAAAATTGCTCTGCCATTTGCAAGTTTACAATATACTCCACCTATTTTGATAGAATCAAAAAGCTTAAAAACAATTATGATACCTTCGATTATGATACATCTCGTTAAAATCTTTCGATTCTTGTACTGATGAGGCTGGATACGAACAGCAAAATGTTTTACGCTAGTTTGTACTCCTCGTATCAAACGCGCCTAACGGAATTTTCACCTCAAAAATTTGACTTGAAAAAATAGTGAGATTCCTTGAAGTCTGCTTTTTCTTTTCATTGTTATACGATATGCTGCGGCACATTTCCCTTTCACGGCCCTGTGATGTATATTCAAGGTGCGCGCCACATGCACATTCGTACACGCATGCAGAATTAAGAAAGTTCGAATTTTGCGAGCTGCTGCTGCTGCGAGAAGTGGCGGTGGCGGTGGCAACGCAATCCTCTTTGCGAAGCAGCAACCGCACACACGCGAGCGACAAGCTCACCGCGAGCCGTGTGCCACGCGAGCTTCGCTGTATATCCTCCCTCTTTCTATACATCTCGTGCACGTACATAGACGCGCACGTATATATCGCGTACACGTGTACAGAGGAGTGCGTGCAGCTCGCGCCGCTCGTGAAATTTCCGACCTACCCTCCTCTACCCCAAGCATATCTATATATACCGCGCGTATCTTTCCCCGATTGCTCGAGTGTCCTCTTCCCCAAGACTTAATATTGCAGAAGGAGTGTGAAACTATGCCTCGCTCGCGCAAGTAAGAATAATTATACACCGAGACCTGGGCGTTTGTTACGGAGCTACGACGATGTCACGGGGAGACGTATTTTCGTCTGCCGCACACGCGCTAAGAGTGGATTTTATCGCTTCTTCTTCTTTTTTTTTACAAAAAAAGAACTCCTTGTGTGCGTTTTGAATGCGGCGCGCGCGCTTCGTGCCCTTAGGACCTTCACGACGAGCAAGGTATAGAGACAAATATATTTTCGACGAATTTTTTCTTTCTTTTTTTTTGCTACATTCTAATGATAACGAACAGTCGGTACGCACGATAAGAGATGAAAGCAGAAATTTTATCGCCGGAAAAAAATATTTATTTTAAACGATGGCATGTTTTAGTGGATTAAATAATCCCATACTTTCAAAGTCGCTTCTTCGCTAGCATAAAACGTACTGCGAGCCGTGTATACGCGTATAAAAGCTCGCCCTCTTTCTTGTCAAAAGTCAGCTCGCATATATATGTAATCCTTGTATATATTATACATACGACAACATCTTCAGAAAACAAGAAAAGTAAAGAAGTATCCTCTCAAGATTTTCCATGCCCGAGCTGCTGCTACTGCTGCTCCCGGACGACCGTCGTAATAACAACATTGCTGCCAGGAATAGGGGGGGTCGACTCGCGAGCGCTGGTATTTTTCGGAGGGTGCACCTCACGGCCGCCCGTTGTCACCAGCGGACACTGTCTTGCATTTTAAAAAACTCTGTCGTCATGTGCTCGCTCGTTACTCCCCGACTTCTCTCGAATTTGTGAATAGCTTTGAACTCGTTGTATATAATAATATAAAAAAAACAGAAAAACTTCGTGCACTACCGAGTGGAAACATTCAGAACGATTAACAAAATAAACTTGAAACTTGGAATATTTATAGCCACTTTAATATATTTAATTCATTTTTAAAAGTACTCAAATATCTGCCCATATGTATATACTGGTAAGTAAAAAATCATTTTTTTAATTGTCTTTACTCCTCGTTCTTTACTCCTCTACTCAAAAATTATATAAGTACAAAAAAAGTTAGCACTTATTACGAACAAAAACTTTAACGTACAGATTGAATGAGTCTTTTTAAAACATTCGATTTTCACACCGACTTTTTTCAATACCACTTACAAATCTCATTAGTAAAGCCAAAATGAATAAACAAATCACAGTTCATTTAATGATCAAAACAATTTAGTTTCGTTTGAAATTCCAAATAGAAAAAGGCTCGTAGGCCTCGCAAAAAACTGTATATCAACATTTCATTTACCAATAGATCAAAGCTCTCACGTATATAATAATCAAATTAAAATTTAAAGATAATAACAACCACATCCGAAAATGAAAATTCATATAAAGTCCATCGTTGATTCAACGTTCGTCGTAATCTGGTATTGCTCATTATTATTCCACAAGCCTTCCCTGCGGCTCTTTTTACAATACACAAAGGTCCGAAAGAGATAGAGGGAGAGAAGGACGCGTCGCGCACTCTTTCTCCTTATAAAAGCATCGTCTGGTCGACGGAGTCGCCAAAGGACTTATGCAGCAGACTCACTCACTCGGGTGTATTTGTCCTGAGGGGTTAAAGAAAAAAGGAGAGAGAGAGAGAGAGACAGAGGAAAAAAAAGGAGGAAGCGCACAGCTATGCGCGAAGAAACAATTCTTCCGGCGCCGTGGCTCTTTACATTTTTCAGTAGTATTGCTTCTGCTGCTGTTGCTGCTGCTGCTGCTGCTGCTGCTGCTGCTGCTGCTGCTGCTACTTGGTAACGACGACCGCACCAAAGCTTTTGTTGTGCCACGAGAAAGAGAAAGATATCCTTTGAATTATGCAGTCTGAGAGAAATTATTGATTTGCGCCTATGTAGTACATGTGCGAGTGTCGACGAAATCTTGAAAAATGATATTCTATACCCAAAAAAGTTAATTTAACATTTAGACCTCCAGCTTTGTTTCTCGACCCCTTTGTTTTAGCGATATTTCAAGGTTTTATATCTACAATTTTTTACTATATTTTATCACATTTGTCCACATTTGAACAGTATTAACCATTACTTTATTTGTCGTACCTATTCGATACAGACTAAAAATGAAATCGACATTAAAAATGTAAATATTTGTTTCTTCATCAATAAATCTGGTGGCTAAAGCATCGACAAATTTTTTTTTAATCTTATTTATTAATGTGTTCTTCAGTTGCAAGAAAGTTGGATCAGCTTGAAAACAAGTTTTTTAATTAGGCGTCAAAGAATAATTTTGTTGACGTGGTTTTCGTGGATATGAATTGTATTTACTGTCAATTCTGATGAGAATAAAGCCCTAAAAACTTATTTTGCGATTTTTAATGTTTTTGTTTTCTTTCGGCATAAGATGAAGAAATATAAATTATAAGAAATTGTTTGAAGGAACATATCATGAACGATTATAAATGAAATGTTTTATTGGTTGAAGATGAAAAAAAAAATTTTCTGAAGATCGTGTTGTCTTTGAATTAATCTTTAAGACAAAGTGTAGCATGAATTCTACGGTTCACAATTTAACCCTCTCAAAAATGTTTGTGCACGAATCCCTGAAAAATGTATTTTCTTTATCCCCGAAGAGACTATGAAAAATTTTTCTTTTCAAAAAAACATAAGGGAATCTTATGGTAAGCTCAAAACAATTTTACGCGTGTCTAACTTGTTAGCAGAAAATACAAAATAATTCAGTGCGAGGCTGCGCACGGCGAAACAAACCAAAGCGCATTCTTCGCCTCCGAGAGTTAGAGTACACGTTGCGGCAGTATATGTACATGAGCTGGCCATGCACACATATACATATCTATGTTTTCAGCATACGAGCCCGTTTGAGGCTGATTTCGCGCTGAGCGTGCTCAACGAGTAATCCATTCGCGTTCGGTCGAGGAGAGCAGCGCGCTATGTGGCGACAATTCACACTTCTCCTCGAACTGAAATCATTGAATACAGGCCGAGGAGCCGTGCGTACAGTCGAGGAGACGTGGGAAGTCCCGCAGACTCGAGCCGAGACGACTCGGGCAGCTCGCGTGCGTGTAGCCTGTGCTGTCTGCTACATGT
>CACVKI010146251.1:0-25504 GCA_902732785.1 Trichogramma evanescens
ACTTTTTTTACGGGCGCATTCTTTGCTAACGGAGCGGACAGATTTTTTTACCGCTTGATTTTGCCGATACGTCTGACGCTTTTTCGAAGCCATCGTCCAACGTTTGAAGTTTTAACCGCCAAAAATCGAACACATGAACTTTTTTGAGAAAGTTAGTACGACTTAGGGGCTTCAAAGTGATCATGATACCATTGTAAAGTCGAATGTTCAATGTACAAAAAAATATGACCAAAATTCAGGACACTTTTGTAATAGCTGTACCAAGTTCAAAAACGATTCCTGAAGTACCATTGGCACATAAAAATCATCTATAAGAAGTATAGAATAGAGTCTGTATACTATAAAATATCTAGGTATTCATTAAAAAACGTACGACATGAAGAAAGCAACGATTCTGACTTTAGGACAGCTAACGGAGCGGACATTTGGCATGGTTATACTACTGTAATAAGTGCTTTCTTAAGTACACTTATTCAAAGACAACTGCATCGCGAGATTTTCATTTTTTTCATCACTGAGCCCCTGCGTCACTAGGACACGCATTGATGAATCGGGAGAATCAACCATATACTTCAAAGTTCATTTCTTTCGCAAACTTTTATATCGATCGAATTCTCGACGCTTGCAAATGATACTTGCTCTATTTGCGTTCTCAACGAAGCAAATAAATTGCATATTCAGCTCGACGCGTGTTGATTATATTTGCAGCGACAATCGCAAGGCAAATGTACCAATTTGTGTGTCATAAGGTCAAAGTTGACGAGAAAAGAGAAACAAGAACGAAGGTGTAACGACGAAACAAGAAGCGACAAGTTAAATTGAGTAATGGCACGACGATCGATCATAATCCCAAGCATCGTAACAGCGGAGTCGCGCGATATACATATTCCGATACGCTGCAGCAGCGACGGCATTACAATACCTGCGGCGCCGTTTGGCAATGACGAATATCTCGAAAAATTTTACCGCGGCAAGAAAAGCGGAAGCAATACTTGTATCTACGTACACTGTATGCGTATAAATCCGCAGGCGTGCACACTAACAAGCTGCAGTGCACAGGCGTCTGGTGCAACGCGGTCCACAAGTAGCCGCTGCCGAAATGTATATTCGCGCGTGTGCGTACGTTACAGTCGGAGCAAGCTCGAGCTTTTTAAAACCACTCATGCATCACAATTTGGTCCGAGGTTAGCGGTGCCGCCGCTTGAAAACTGCCGTGACTGGCGCGGGAAAATTGTCGGGCGCTCGGAAAAGCCGCAGCGCGCTCGCCTCGCTCAGCTCCTGCAGAGCTGCCTGCGTGCATCGCAGTGCACATTCGGAGGAGACCGCGCGACAAAACTCCCTCCCGCCCTCGCGCTCCCTGCACGCGAACTCGAAAATGCTGCAAAATCGCGAATTTCGCTCCCGTTAGCCCGGGCCATATTCCATAAATCTGTCTCCACTCGTTCATTTTCGCCGCGCAGCCGTGTTATACGCTGCACTCACCCCATCGGCGTTACGGTCAGCGCAGCAGCCAAGCAGCATCGGTACACACACACACACACACACACACACATACACGCGTGCGCCGCATATACCTGTCATACAGGGAGGCGCGAGAGCGAAGTTCGATATTATACGCGGCACTAAGCTGATTTTATGTGGACTAGTGACGCGAGCGATGTGCCTTTCTCGCCCGCGCGTGTCCAAGTGCACCTCGCCGCGTATTATATGTTATATGCGCTCGCTGCAGTTAAATCAGAATTCACGCGATGGCCTCTTTGTTTGCTTGCCAAAAATTCGTACACGAGGTGCGTGCTTCTATCTGCGTACGCGTTATACCCTCCGGGACTCGCAGTCGACGCGTGAGGTCTGTATTAATATGTTTATTGTAAACGTCTTTCGCAATATCGAGTTATAAATAATCTTTATACGTTTATACGTATACGTACTATATAAACATACGACGTTATGTAATAGGAATGATAAAATTTGCGGATACGTATGAAAAAAGCTCGAAGCGATCGCAGTACGTATATAATATGTGTCTCGCGAGCTTCGTAATGAAAGATTAAACCATAGAGGGGTCGAGCGGGGCGATGCGCGCGTGTGCAGCCAAAGCTTCGCTGTAGATTAACAGACGAACAAAGGGACGAGCTAGCGATTATAATCCTCGATCATCGGGTAATTTTTTCCCCCTTTTTTTTCTCCTTTTTTTTTTTTTTTTTTTGAGCTCCGCCTTTGGAATATATCCATGGGCGAACGCGTCTGATACACACAGCCGAGTGGTACGCATGACGGAGCAGCAGCCGCGGCGCTCCGCGTTTATAGCGCCCGCGTTAGCAGATTATCGAGTCTGATAGGATTATCTTGGCCCGCGCGAGAGATTAGGATCTGATGAGCGAGAGGAGAGGAGGAGGAGGACAGCGTTGGAGGGGTGGGTGAGAGTTAGCTTACAAACGACCCTTCACCTCTCCGAGCTAGCTGCCGCTCGAATTTATAGTATAATCGGCGTATTATACGTCTATATAGAGCGTTGCGTGTCTGCGTGGGTCTGGGGGGGAAGGGGGGCTTTAAATGCGTATACGTGTGCAGTTGGCTGCACGTGATTCGACCAGCGCCGCACTATTGAGCGTCCACAAGATGCCGCGCGCGGCTGCTGATCGACGCCCGAACTTTGTGCACGGGGATGACGTTCCCGACGCCGCCGCCACCACCACCAAGAACGCCAGACAGAGAGAGAAAGAGAAAGAGGAGCAATACACGACTCGTCGGTTATTACACTCGGGAGTGTCGTTGGCAAAATTGCTAACTTGCGTGCGACAGAAGTTGGATCTCAATTCCAATTACGGGCGCGCGCCCCACACGACCCCCTCCTCGTCCTTGTGCTCCTCCTCGTGCTCCTCTTTCTCTACTCCTCTCTTTGCTACTGCTGCTGCTGCTGCTGCGGAACAGCAAGACCAAAGCCTGCCTCGCGCGAGCTCCATAGAATTTCTGGCTTGCGCATACACACACACACACACACACATGAGGTCAGATATGAGAAAAGTTTAAATTATTCCTTCGAGGAAATGTACGCCTCCGAGGCAGGTACGTATTATAATCGTAATCGGATTTCGAGTTATAAGCTTTGTGCTGCGCGCCGCGAACTTGTACGACGCAAACAACGAAAAAAAAGAAGGAGCTGGAAAAAATCGATTGCTTTTCGGGATTGCCGAGAGTGCTAATCGCAATTAGTGCGCGGCGTTACAAGTGTTCTCTCGTGCGCTGCGGCGGTGTAAAATGAGAAATATCTTGCATATAGGATATGCCACGCGTACAGTGCCGAGATTAAGTTGTATGAATACAAATCGCATTATTATAGCCCCAAAAGTATCGCGCGTATATGGAGATATGCGGCCGGCCGTGGCGACGCTCTATAGTGTATAACAGAGCCCCGTCGTGTGTGTGTGCGTCGACAAGCTCCACTACGGCATATAGGTACGACGGAGTCGAGTTTGACGAGGGATTTCGCAGATGCTGTCTGTTCATATGCACGAGGCAGCGAAATGAATAACGCGACAATTTGATTCCCAGAGTGCGTTTTATATTGCGAGTTCGTCGGTGTCGAAATGTCCATGCTCTTTCCGTCTTTTTTTTCGTCGTTTTTTCTCCCCGTTCTCCCCTGTGACTGCGTATTTATACACGCGAGCATTTCGTGTACAACATCGTCTAGAAGATTAAAAATGAATTTGAATACGCTCCCGAACGAGCGAATCATTGTGCGAATGCATACGTAGAGTTGCAACGTGTACGAGCGCGAATTTCTTTGAATTATAAGAGCGCAGGAGAATCGCTGGAAATTATACTCGAAATGTACCGCATATTTGTCTGTATACGCGTGCGTGCGTTCACTTGTTTTGTTAATTACTCGAAAATAGCTTTCAGAATCGAACGGTACGCGCTTGAAATTTCTGCTCGATTCTTTTTCAAATCGTTTTATATGCTCATTGCGCTTATATTCGAGCTCCATAATATCGCGCATTCCTTGCTTACGTGCGATCGGTCAATATGCGAAAAAAAGTACGGTGTTTTTTTTCCGCCGTTCAACCGCACAGCTGTGATTTAGCATGTTTTTGCAGCTGTGCCGCCAGCTTAAACGGTTACACATTTTCGAACGCGTGCACTTGCTCGAAAAAGCATATAGCTTATTCGTGAGATCAGAAAAATGAATATAGTGCAGTTCGGGACTAGGGTTTTATGTCGGACGCGTCGTAAATTTTCTGCATTACGCTATTATGCGCTACGGTCTCCAATGATGCGTGAACTTTAATATTGAAATATGTATGGTTGTGAGCGAAAAAAAAGAGGTTCGAAATAACATTACTTCCTTTGCGCGCAGTGGTGACTCTATGTTACATCGATCGAAGTGAGAAGAATATTCGATGTGGCTGCTCTCTTTCAAAAATGAATTACGAAACCATGTTTTTTTTCTTTACTTACGAAATCGAATTTTTTGTTGCAGCATTATCTTTTTGTTTCAAATTATGTCAGCCACAAGATAAAAATTTTGTGAGCATTATTTCTTTTTCTTTTGTTTTACAAAAACTAGCCCTACTCAACATGCCTCGCATGGCTGAAGCTAACTCGCCGTTCGGAAATTCATAGCAATTTGACCGCTGATGGATTTGTTACTGACTGAATATAATGATGTAGATTGTTTAAATTTATTCAATAGCCCCGCGTGAAAGTTTGAAATTTAATTAAACTTGAGTAACATAGGATTGAAGCAACAAATGTATATTCTTACAAAACGTCTAAATATAAGAATTTTATCAATATTTCTGTTCGTGAAATAAGCTATTTATTTTATAAATATTTTTTAGATAAATTATAACAATAATTTTTCATATTTTTCGAATAACGCGAGATTTTGTCACATTTTAATCATATTGGTTTGTTTTTAACAATTCGAATTTTTCGCAATACTCAATTATAGTTGAGGATTTTTCATCAAGAAATTTTATAAATGAGTCAAAAGAATTTTCATACTTATTTATGTGGGACTTAAATTTTTATTGAAGAGAAAACTTGAAACAAAAAAGAATTTAAATTGAATTAAAAAGTTTCTCTTACATATTTACAAACTCTAATGTGAAAAAATTTTTCTGCGGGCTTTTCATCTTGCATTTGTTACAATTAGCTTTTTCGTGCATTTTTCGAGCAACATGCCCTTAGTGGAGGCTTCTTTCCATCCAAAAAAAGTTTAATAAATTACTTAGCTTTCAAAAATTTGCAAATGATTTTCTTAATTATTTTTACAAATCATATATGTACACCTAAATTAAAAATTATTCGTATAAGGTCTTCCATCTTCACAAAAATTTCGCGGGCGACGTGCATTGTTTAAAATTTTCAATTAAAAAATTTTAAGTAATTCGAACACAAAGTTTTTAAACCATCAATTTGATATTTTTCCGCAACATCAGATAAATCATACATTGTACTTTCATTGATTTTAATTTTGCCTGCGTAAATGTAGCTCAACAAGTTTTCCACAACTTCTTTCGTGAAATCACTTAATTTGACTAAATTTTCGTTCTTTTCTGTCATTTCATTCCTGAACATGGCGGCAAATACTGGACTGCAATTTGCCAGTATAGCTTTGTGGGCATAGAATTTAACACCATCGACAAGCAATTGAACATCCAAAAAATCTGGTTGATTGTAAAGATTTTCGGAGTTTGATTTTGGATATGCAGTTAGTATCGTCGATGATTGTGTTATATACCTTTTTCTATTGGGCAATAACTTTATTAATTTAATGTTTTATTATTCCGACTGTTGTTGCTGAGGGGAGGAACAAGAAATGAATGGGTAATGCTCGGATGTTATTGTTCACACAAGACTTTATTTAACAAAACAAAAATACTTAAAACTAATTTAAAATAAAGCTTACAAGCTACGTCGGCAGATGATATATTGATGCTGGTACAGGTACGGGCTGCTAGGCTACTGTTGTGCTGCTGCTGGGCTGCTGGTGCTTGGCCGTCAACCTGGTGCAAGCTCAGAAACGTCCTTACGAGCTTTACCGTTCGCGTATACCAAGTCACTTCGACACTCGCGGAAGCTAATGCGTAGTTAACAATTCTTTACTACTTGTCGCAAAATACAAGTATAAATTATCCGATGTTCACTAAGTCTCGTTAATTATATTTTATTACAAGTGTCGCGGAGTCTCAATTACAATGTAACGAATATTCGCGCACAGAGCTTTGCCTTACACCAAGGTATTGAGTGATCTGTCCAGAGCTTCGCTCTAATCAACGGTATGAAATGATCTGCCCCGAGGCCTAATTTTCAAGCTCATTATATACTACTTTATTCATACATCTTCTCGGCGGGGGTACATCTTCGTGGTTTTCCCCTCAATAGATGTATTACTTGTTTTTTTGTCGCTAGTTGACCCGTGTCTGCAGGTCAGGCATGTGCCGTCCTATTTACCCGTATTTGGGCAGATCTTCTCGGAGCTTCGGTCACGCTATGAGTTTTAGAGTGACTCGCAGGTCAAACTCCTGTGATAAGGGGATCCGCGAGCGCGCGTGCGACTATGTTTCTTTCTTTTTAGCATTTTGAACAAGGCCACGGGTTTCACCCTCCGTGCGTGAGTCGCGCCTTCTCTGTAGTCGGCTCACACATACACTCATACGCGCGTACACATACATGTGCGGGCTCGATCCAGCGCGCCGGTGTGCGTTAGCTGCTTACACTCACGCATACATTCATGCGCGTACACATATACGCGGGATACATACATGCGCGGCTCGATCTAATACGTCGATGTGCGTTCATTTGCCGCTCTAATTTTCATTAATCCTAGTTGTTACATTTTAATTTTACAATGCTTAAAGCTAGGTTATTAGTATATAACAATTGTTTTCCATTATTGCTTGTAGCATTGATGAAAAACCGAAGCGTTATTATTCCTTTTAATGACAATCGTTCCTTCATTTTTCGAAAAGAAGTTTTCAAAATTTCATTTTCATAGCCATCAATAATATTAATTCGCCATTCATCATAATCTTTGTAGTTTATAAAATAAGCATAACTTCCAGTGAAATCAAATTTCCCGTAGAGAGACGAGCAAGATTCATCTTTTATAGAAAGATTAATCGAAGTATCACCACTTCTTCCATTAGTAAATATCAATTCAAAGTTCCATGGCTTATCTTCAAAGTTAAATTGTGGAGACTTTAATTCTACTTGTCCGTCACTTTCAAAACAGCGTCTAATTGTTGCCTCGTCAATCAGCCATTCACCATAAAAAGGGTTTAAAGAAATCGTTCCAACCTCCATGACGATTACAAAATGTTCGTAGATCAACAGCGGCTCTTAATTTCATTTCACGAAGCAATTATAGTAGGCGCCACTTGTCTAAGCAAGAGCATCAGCGAGCTTCTTCTTACAACCGTTGTTGATAACTTATTGATGTTGAGTATGAAATTTATACGTTAAAAATGGCAGCCAGATTGCCGCGTACCTAATGTGCGAACGCTGGAAAGAAAATTTGACTTTTTTAACCATCCAGTCATTCGTATGATTTTTTATATTTATAAAATACCTTGTTTTTCTAGCCAACCAATTATATGTAGTTGAAAAAATTGACCTCGATTACGTCGATTAATTTTAGAGAGGGATGCTAATTTTATGCCCACTAATAGTTCATTTAGGATTATATGACACTTGTATAGTGGATCGCGTTTTTTCTTTTAACACTTGTATATTATTACGCGTGAAGATCAAAGCAACAATGATTAACTCGACGAGACAAAGAGTAACACAAAACCGACTCGTTCGGTTGTATCTTTGCAACTGACCGACTGGCGATAGGCGAAGAAACAAAGCACGATCAGTAGTATCGTATAGGATCGCGCAACTGTCAAATTGTTTACAAAGAGAGGTGGTCCAAGCACTGTGGCAAGAGTCATGTTGGGCCCAGTCGGCTCAATGCACGAACCTGCTCACAAGAAAAAGATATCGTTGAACGATTTTTTTCAGATGCGGGTTACCAACATAAATGTTTTTATTTGTAGAAAATCTTCTTTACTCTTTGGAATTTTTTCTTCTAATTTGTAGTGGGTTCAATGATCAACCTTCATTTTGACATTTTATGTTTAATGATCAAAGGCATTATCACAAACTGATTTTTCAAAAAAATTTTTTTCTCCGGAAAGTCGTGATGTTTTGGCACGAATATCAACGTTAAGAAATTTTCATTTTTCAAACTATAAACACACTGTAAAGTTGTAATATAATAATTCAATAATTGATAATATCTTTTCATAGTAAACTTAACTTTACTTATGACTCTGCTTGCCCGGCCGTATATATTAAATTCAAAACGTTCGCTATCGTCAAACTCTGATGAAAATGTACAATAAAAATTTACAATAAAGTTAATGATCTTAAATGATAATATTTGGCTATTCGCCCAACAAAATTTTGTAAAATTCATGGAGTTACCATCATAGCTAAGTAATTCATCAGAGGTGCGTTGAGATTAATTTTTTATATACCAAGGGCTTCTCACCCTTGGTATGTAAATAACTAATACATTCGTGTATCTTTTGTTTATTGCTAAGAGACTTGGTTAACTGATTTTGTAGAAGGATTCGTAATAAAGACGTTGTTCATATAACATTGTATAGCCTACAATATTTTGTTTCATGAGATAATGAAATAGATTTCTAAAATATGCATCATCGCAAGTTTGAGAAATTATTTTTTTTAATGAAAATAAGTTGTTATCTCGGATTAATACTCTTATACGTTTATCGTACCAAGTTTTATAGACACCAAAATCTTTCCACGAACTTTGGTAGATATTAAATGTAGCTACATCTTAATTGTAAACTTCAAATACTTGACCTCATTATCAAACTTGATGAAATCACTCGCACAATCAAGATTCTTACCTTATATTACCGACATCATATTACGAAACTCATTTTTTTATCGAATGCAATTTTCCTTCCCTAAAAGTATGAGTCCTCTCGAGCTTTTTTAAATTTCCTGTCCTTCAAACGAGTAACTCAGTTATTATGTAATCTTTGCCTTGGTTCAACAATTCTGCTTTAAAATCTTGGTTTAATTATGATGTAATGAAAACGAGCGATTTGCTGCAAATTTGAGACTCTTGAAAGTCAATATGAATGTTCTAGTTAGATATTTTCCGAGAAATGTAACAATGTTAATAAAGTTTAATATTCAAATAGCACTTATTCGTTGAGGAAAATAATATTCGAAAAAATCAAAGATTCTATGAAAAAATTATATTTTTCTTATTCGAATAAATATAAAGAAAAAAACCATTCAATGATATTACTGTATTCACTTCGTTGACTTTCACCTTTATTAAAAAATATGGAACAGAACAAGAATGCCAATAACACGAACGTTAAGGACTGCACTATGAATAAAATGTCAATTACCTGTTTAATAAATTCATCAGATATTGGTTATTTTTTAAGCTCAACTAACGAGACACATAATTGAGCTTAAATTTTTATATTCTCCAAAATATGGTCGCGATACATAATCAATAAAAAATACTAATTACAGATTTTTTATTCGCTCGAAGTGAGAATTCAATAATTCGAGGGGAAAAGGTATGGTATACTCAGATAGATATCCTTGATTAATAATCCCTTCTCAATTTGAGAAAATAAGCATTAAGCTATAGAGTATAGAACTGCTTATTTAATTATTTAGCTTTGAGCGAAGTATCCTCCTTTTTCTCCTTCTCGTCTTTTAATTAACTTTCCTGCACTCTTCTGCTGCCTCTTCTTTTCTCTCTCTCTCTTTCTCTCTCGGCTCTGGATCTCTTTCAACAAGTCCACGCGCGCGCGCGCCAGTGTTTTATTTAGGCTATGTATCAACTGCATAGCTCGTCGAGAAGTTTCCTTATTTCTACGGCAGTTGGAAAAAAGCTCATTTTCATCAATTAAAAGCTATATAAAGGTGTAGAATGAATAAACTGCGAGAGTAAATTCTCTCCTTTCTCTCTCTCTTTCTCGTATTCTATTTTTTTATTAGAGCATTTGTAGCATTGATGAAAATGCCGAGAAATGAATGGTTTATTATAACGTTATTCGTGTCGCGTTGAGCTACTTTCTAGTTTTTCAGGAAATGAGTATAAACAAGCTTGTTTGTCACCGCGAGACTGCTCGAGAGAGAGAGAGAGAGAGAGAGAGGGAGAGCGCGAGTACGCAGGCAGTTGACACTGCAAACAGGTACACACGCGCGCGCGCATTAAAGTTTATTTAAATTATTGCACTTTCGTCTTCCTTATTGAAAGTTTATAAACTTATCTTCTCGGGCTCCATTCTTCGCGCATAGCAAACTTGTAAGCTTGTCAATAATACTTGTTGCTCGGGCTCGCACGCTACTAACCCCCGGCGCAGGGCGCTGAAAGTTCCAAATGACGTTTGGAGTACATTTTCGCAACGCGGAAGCAATAGCTCGACACGCATGCATCAAGCCCGAAGCTTACATTTCATTCCTCGGAGCAGATAATCTTACTCTGTATACAGGATATAACGTGTAACGAGCTCGAACGTAGCAGCAACAGCAGCAGCACTTGGAGGGGCACGAATAAAATTTAACACAAGAGATAATCACTTTATTTTGTCGAGTTTTCGAAAATTTTCGATTTAATTTACCCTCGAATGTTCTCTCTCTTGTTCTTTCTCTCTCTCTCTCTCTCTCTCTCTCTCTCTCTGTTATACAGTTGCACGCGCGCGTGTGTGCACTGTACGCACTCCGCCAGTTAGCTCATTAAGCCAAGTAAGCTGATATTCAGTCGTTTTTAATGATACGGAATTTTCTTGTTTTCCATTCTCCCCATTATATACATGAAAATGTTTAAAATGGAGCGGGCGAAAAACAACTCCGCGCTCGCACTTACGGAAAATAACTTTTGTACTTTGTGTGCGCGTGTGTGTGCGCGTGCGTATAGAGTTGCTTGCGTTGACCTAGCTACGTCATGTTAAGCTTTTTGAGCTTTCGCGCAGTGCAACGTATTTTTCGGAAATTCGTCAGCAATTTTGAGATGGAAGCAACGCGCAACGCGCACAATGACTAATGGAAATTGAAGAGTCGAATTTCTTGGTTGCGGGGCAATATTCGGCTGCACGGGACGCTACCACGTGCGCGCGATTTGATTCGCCCAGAGCGAGTCACGTCGGGGAAAAATAATTAAAAAGTGGCCGCAATTGCATTGCCAACGTTGCACATACATATAGCGAGATGTACGCGCATACAGTTCGAAGATAGAGGTAAGCGGGCGAAAGGAGCTGCAAAGCGTCGTTTCGTATTCATGGCGCAACTTTTGCCGCGGCCGCAAGTCGGCCACTATTAGATTTCGATCTCGGGGCTGGGCGCGCGCGGGCTGTGCACTAACTAAATTTTGACGAGCTGAAACACGAAATGGAGGACGGCCGCGCGCAGCAGCAGTGGCTTCGTAAATTACTCGTCGACTGTTTGGTCGCGTTGGCCTCTGTACTGTACGCGCGCGCGGCTCGCTCGAGTCAATATACCGTCATTTGTGTATGTGTGATTTTATACTCAGACTGAGGCAAACAAGCGCTAGTATTTGTGTCAAGCAAACTCGGTCGATTCGGTGATTTTTTTCTCTGCCCGAGCTCTGCTAGGCATATCAACCCTAGGAGCCCTGGCCAAAGTTGGAATATCAATTCAGCGTCGTACATCATACTTTGATCTTTCGCACGTCAAACTTGCGCTACTCCGCTAGAGTAAGGGTAGGCTAGCTCTGCGGGTATAAATTTGCCTCCTTCTCACACTCCTCCTGCTCGTCGTCGTCGGACGAGAGATCGATCTCTGTTTGGACTTGGGCCGCTGCGTCGGATAATACTCGGAGCCGCGCGTTCATATGGAAAATCAATCAAGCACTATAAACATGCACACAGAGTACGGCTCAGGCTCGGCTCGCGCGCGACGCGTTACACGGACCCCCGCATGCATAGCGGTTAGATTGGAAAGCGAAGGAAATATATCGAGCTTCGCACGAGTTAGCCATAGTACAGCGCGAGGCTGCAGTGGCTAGGTAGAGGTATAGGGCGAGGCACGAGGATCTATTGACTAAATGGAGTCTCGCTAATGGAAGCTCGACCGTAGTCGTACGCCGCCGCCGCCGCTACCGAGCTTTCGCGCTCGCCTGTATATGGCTGCTGTGGTCGTGCGGCAAACTCCGGCCTGCCAGCTCTCCCCCTAATGGCACACAGGCTGCGCTTGCGAACTCGCTGGGATGCTGCAGCGTACACACACACACACACACATACGACTCATCTCACCTGACTCACAATTATTTCCTCTTTTCTGCCATGTTTGCAAGCTCGTACATATATGCATGCGTTAGTCTCGACGAGCATGGCCCAATGCCGTATAGTGGCATCGTTGAGAGCGGAGCAGCGATGACGATAATAATGACGCTGATGGCACAGTCATTACTCATTATAACTCGATAGGGTCGGTCTAATAATTTTCATCGTGCCGTCCATGCCGCGCTGTTTTATCGATTTTGCTCAAAATTAGATTTTGCGAAATTGCAAAACAATTTTAAAATAATTGCGAGAAAAACAATTACCGCATGTTCGCGTGGAGAAGCATTTACAACTAATGTACCTTTTTTTTCTCTCTGCTGTTACAGACTCGTCGAACGAGACGACAGCTACGACAACGACGACGACGACGACGTTAACGTCGAAAAGGCAGCAGCTCTATCCCACAGCAGCTTGGACGATATCGACTAGTCCAGCAGCTAAATTACCAGAGGAAAATGCCGAGAAACAGGAGCAGCAGCAGCAGCAGCAGAGTCAGCCGACGGCGGCAGCATTGTTCGTCGGCGACGACGACGATATCTTGTGGAACGCAGACTCGGAGGACAATTTTTCCTCGTCGTCGAGCCCGTCCAAGCACAGCATATCTCTGTCGCTGCTGCAGAACAGCCAACCGCCCATTGAACTTATAGTCAAGCCACGGAGTAAGGTCGTGCTGCCCTGCGAGCTCGAGGGCAATTACACGAGTCTTCTCATGCTCGCCATCACGTAAGCTTCTGCTTTTTTTGTTTCTTCTCTTTCTTCTCTCTATTTTTTGCTATACTGCTGTGCTCCTGGTGAGAGATAACCGATGACTCGGAGCATCGTGGCAGCTGTATATTCTGCAAAAAAAAAAAGTAAATAAAAAAACTGAACGCGCGCGCAATGTCGTTCCGCAGGAGCTACAGAATCCGACCGGCCAGTTGGCTGCACGGCGGAGTGCCCGTGGACATGATAACGATCGACACGAGGACGGAGATGAGCGGCACGGGACACAGATACATCGGCGACTCGTCCACGGCGGCGCTGCACATAGACAACGTACGCCTCGAGGACGACGGCGTATGGAAGTGCCAGATCGAGGACGACCGGGGCAGACTGATCATCGGCAAGCCCGTGAAGCTCATCGTTCTCGGTGAGTAACGAGCTCTCGTCTCCGCTCGAACAAATATATATATGCGCGTATAATCCAATTAAGCTGCGTCATTACTTCATGTCGATGTTGCGCGAGCTTATACGTCAGAAGTTGGCTGCGGGACGTATAGCTATATAGAACAAAAAAGCTCGACTATAGAGATTATGCCGTCCGAAGAGTAAAATTCTCCATTTCTCAAAAAACATATATATTTTCCACATCGTTTACTTGGCTGACGTGATATCAGTCCGGGTCACACGTAAGCGCACCAAACACACATACACACAGAGTAGAGAGAGAGAGAGAGAGAGAGAGAGAACATTTTGCCTTTGAAGAAAAATCAGCTTTTCGCAAGGATCGCGCGTTATCGTATGTAGCTCTCTCTCTCTCTCTATATATATACGTATATATCTATAGAGCTGCGCTGCTCGTGCGAGTCGGTCGATGTCGCATTACTACATCGTTTCTCGTTCGAGTTGTGCAAGTTTAGCAAGCCATGCTATTGGCAATCCTCGGGCTTTTCATCAGGCTCGCATTAGGGGCTCGGAGGAAGATAGACGCGCGTAGACGCGCCAACACGTAAAACGTACTATATCTATAGACATATATGCTATATAGCTCTGCGCTCGTGCTCTGCGTGTGTACGCGCGCGAAGCTTACCCCAGTGTAAACCACCGAGCGTGGTTTTCCCATATATTTTGTGGCTCTCCCTCGCTAGCTTTGCCTGTGTGTATAGTTGCGCGCAGCAGCCCCTATAATAGCTGTCGCTAAATGCGTCCTCTTATACCAGATATAGTATACACGATATATATAAACTGTACCCAGCGTGTAACTCGTGCGTATATGGATACGCCGCTACGTCGAGTCGAGAGAGAAGTTGGTAAACACACGTATTTCGAAGCCGATCACCGGTCGAGTATCGTGCTTATATGATTTTTGTTTTCATTTTTGATGATATCCTCGCGCGCAATCGACCTCTCTCTCGTCAAAGCCGAGATCGTCAAAGCAAATGATTATCCGCAAGTTCATAGTACAGAAGGACGCTGCCGCAAGCTCTGCGTACAAGTATAAATGGAATCGGGCTTTACAGGCGTACTCGTTCAGTGGCAACCCGATGAATTCGTTTCATCTTTCATTACGTACGTGCGTGTGTGCGTGCGTGTGTATTTTTGCGACGGTCTTCGAAGGCACTGAAATACAAAAAAAGGGCTCGAGGAAGAAGGATAAATTTGACGTGGATGCCTGATGTAATTGTGACTGCGCTCCGATCGCGATAATGACAAACGATCATCGCACGACGGAGCCAATTGACAATCAAACGATAAATTTTATTAGATCCTCGTATACATTACGCATGCGGATGTATAACCTGCACCTTGTATACGTATACGCGTACACGCGGGAGCCATGCTCTGTGCGTAGCACACTGCCACGGGGAATGTATACGCATAAATTGCAGGTACTCCGTCTACGTATGTATGTATGTATGCGCGCTCGTGTGTGTGTGCGGCTGTATATACGAGATGTAGAACTCGGGCTCGCATAGCACAAGTGTGTGCAGGTGGCACAAATTAGCTTGTCACAAAGTCCTTGATTGCGGATGCTGCTGCTGCTACGTCTAGGCCGCTGTTGCCTCGATGCATCGTTGCCGACGCTACTGCTCAACACATCCATCAGATGTACTTACACCGATGCGCCCAAGTACACTAGGTACGTGCAAGCAGACCTCGTACCTATAAACGCACACAGCACACACACACACATCTATTACCTATATACCTATACCAATGCGTGGCCGGCCCAGGGGGTGGCTGGGACGCAGCTCTAACGTACGACTATAGCTAATAATAGAGTGGGTATATATCCTGATCACCGCCGCACAACTATCCGCACTTATTGATCAGTTATGTCAAGGGGGAATTTAGTCTGTGATTAAAGGGACAGTTGACGCAGCCGTCCGTGCCTACGATGCTTATATACATTTGCTTATGTATGCATATGCCATAGATGAGTAAGGATCTCGTACACTTGCTTTTAAGTAAAATTGATATTCATCAATGTTGTTCTATACTTTTGATAATTTCCTCACATTACGGAACAGGTTTAAAATATTCAAAGTTTTCATGAATCGTGTCTTATACAATTATTTTGTATTTGCCACTTGTAGATTTACAGATAAAGGTACTCGCCATCTAGCGGTGAAGACTGGCTTTGAGGATGATTGAGTATTCATACATTTTTTCTTAAATTATCTCAACAACTAAATCAGTATTAAAATATTAATTTTAAATTCAAATGTTTAAATTTAAGAATAAAGTTAAATCCTTTTGATTCCTTTTTGAATCAAAAATAACAAATATGTGATGGTATTTCATGTATTTTTTAAGCACTAAATGTAAAAAAAAGAGTTTCTTAACAGTTTATTGGAGTAAAATCTACTATTGAAGTATGCCAATGTCACTATAAAAATAATAATTTTTTCTAAGATAATTTTCTCAGTGCACCTTATAGAAAATAGTAGATCGACTTTCAAAAGCTTTGATTTCTTCATCATTGTCAAAGAAATGAATTTTTCTTTTATCATTTTGCATCTTCCTTGTAACTTAATTGTAAATATAACAGAACCTTCGATTAGGCAATTTTCTTACGTAATCGCTCAATCTGTCGCACCAATCATCGATTTTTAATTTCTACGCGAACGTAACGTGCGGTTATGTATGAGTCGGTTACGGATTATGGCAGGAGAAAACGAAGATGATCATTACGCAACACGCGATCGGATCGATATAGGCGAACAGTGAGATTGGATGAGAGAGAACTGGCCATAGAGGTTTGCAATCATCGAGCGTGCAAATTCATAACTAGCCGTCTTGCGGCTCTTCCATCTCTATTTCTCTCTCTCTCTCTCTCTCTCTCTCTCGACAAATTCTTGCGGAGTCTGCGAGTTCAATTTCACGAAAATCACAGTTTTGGAGTCGAGGGCGGCAGGCACAGTGGCGGTGACGACGACGACGGTGGCATTTCTCGCTTATAATGCAGCGTCGGCGCGCAGGTACGATGGCGGTTTCCCCGAGCAGTAGCATCAGCAGCCCGTTACCAACGCTCTTTGAGTCACGGGGAATTTCTGCCTCTTGTATATTATATACTCCGCCAGGAGGCTTCCGTCTAATTTGTCTTGTTCTCTCTTCTTGCTGTCTGGCCGAGTGAGTGTGTGTGCGCATGCAACGTATCTATATGCACACAGGTATCGCGCAAACTTTCGGAGCAAGAAGTGATTCCGAGCTTATATGACTATATAACATGCCTGGGTGAGGGAGGAGGAACGGGAAAGTCCGTGCGCCTACGAGACATTCCCTCTTCCGAGGAACTATTGCATCGACGAGCACCTTGTGTGTTTACCCGGGGATAGAATGAATCTCTTTCTGTCTTGTTATATATACCCTATATACGTATACGAGAGAGGGTCTATACATATAGATATATTTATATACACGGTATAAAGCAGACAAGCCGTCGTGTATATACCGTGAAACCAATAAAGCTCTTCGTGCTATCCGCAAGCACGAACTTCGGTGGATATTATCCATCAGTTTCAATGAACTTGATACAGTCGGCGTGCAGTGGCGTTGGCTGTGGCGATCCTCCGACGCAGAGCCATACGTATACTATACCGTGCCGAGCTTTAAGGGGGCGCGCCACGGTCGTTGAGAGCTAGAGACAATTTCATAGTCCGTCGAATCATCAAATACGACGATGGACGATCGCTCGACTTTTTAAATTTCAATCTCGTCGAGCGCGCCGAGTCTATCGTACAAAATGAAGGCGAGTCAGGATTTTTAATCTTTTTCCCCCTCATTAGAAATGGCTCGCGACAATTGTTGCGCATTCGCGATTTCAAAAAACCATTTTTTTGCTATTTGTTTTTAAATCTATCATTCTTAAGCTTTTACAATTTTCAGGCACGAGATAGAAAGTAAAAAAGTAATTACTTTGTTTTGCAGAGGCTCCACGAAGTACGTACCTGCTGATAGACGGGCGTCGGCTCGACCCGGGCAACCAGTTCATCCCGGTGAAGGAGGGCTCGGATCTGCGTCTCGAGTGCGCCGTCGAGGGCGGCAATCCCGCGCCCATCCTCGCCTGGAATATGCAGCTGTCGCAGGCGACCCTCGAGAATCCCGAGCCGTTGCCGGACAATCTGACGATCGACGCTAACACTTCGCTGACGAGCACCTCGGCCAGTCTCAAGGTGTTGCGGGGCCATCACAACGCCACCATCGTCTGCGTCGCCCGCCACCTCACTCTGACCGTGCCCATGACCGCCAGCATTCTGCTCGACGTTCAATGTGAGTTCATGTATCGTTATGTACAAAACTCGCTCGTTCGTTCGTTCGTTTTTCAGCGGCTGCTCGCATTGGTACGATTCAAAAGTCGAGCGAGGGTGCGATATCCCGCACCACCGACACCCGCATTACCCGGCCGCAATTCTTTTTCTCGTTTTCTCGGGAGAAAGAAACTGCTAAATCAAAGCAACGTCGACGACGCTGCCACTATACGTGGTATATAGTGTACGGCGCGCAGGCTTGATGCATGGAAAACGACGAATTAAAGCTCGAATAACTCTTCGTGAATAGTGCCGCTGCGCGAAAGTCGTTTCGCAAAGACACCGTACACACGCGCGCACATAGAGAGAAAGAGAGAGAGAGCGAGAGACGAGCTTGCCTCGCGAATAGGGTATACGAGCGCGGGGGTGTAGATAACAAGAATTTATGGCTGGTCGCGTAAATGGTTCTAAGCCTGCCAAAGGAATTTCCACTTGAAATAACCAGCTGGCGACGGTGGCGCTGGTGGTGCTGGCGGCGGGGGCAGCAGCCTCCTACGGAGCTCTCACGTGTTCTATATAGCTAAAAGCTGCAGACGTTTTTACGCTTATTTTTAGATAGTCATCTCGCTCAAGGCTTTTGTTTACCTTTTGAGGAAAACATCTATTTCGTAGCTCGGTACTTGGATGCTTACACGTATATGCGAGCGTCGCGAGACGATTCTGCACTTTGGAGAAAGGTAGCCGCGGCGCGCTCGGAGCCTCGCAGCAGCTCGTTGTCTAAATACCTCGAGTTGTCGCGAGAATAAGTAGAGACGGCCGCGGCGGCGCGTGTAAGCTCCGCAAAGGCAGCGCGCCGATTTGCATTGCAAATTTGGACCATTTCGGCAGAGGCGCGCGTAGGCTCTGTACACATCTAGTATAGGCCCCCTTTGTACGTACGAAAGCCAATTGTTGCGGCTCGAACTTTACGGTGTCCACGTTACGTTACACGTTCTCCCCCGCGCACGAGCCAATGTACATCCCGAGCTTTGGCTCTACTCGCAAGCTCGCGCGAGCATAATATCAAGCGAGCTTGCAAAAAGCACACCGTAAATACATCGTCGCGATGTAAGACGTATACGTGGGCGCGTCGAAAAGAAGAAATCTCCGGCGAGTAAATGGCTACTGCAGCTATAGGCGAGCGCTTGGGCCAATTCGCAAGCTGGAACTCGCTACGATTTCCGGTGTCGCGCGCTTAAGTCGAGAGATAATTTACACTCGCCCGAGAGTAGATTTCGCTAGCTGCCTGCGCGCAAAATGTACATACGTACGTATTATTATAGCGAGGGCGCTTGAGCCAACGGCCGAGCTGTATGCGCACGTAGCCCAGCTAGTACTTTCGCTTTTCGTGCTCGCGCGTTCGCGTTCGCGCGCGCGCGCGCGTGTGCAGCATTATAACCCCCCGTAATCCGTGAGCTTAGCCATAAGTATTTTTGCTCACGCCCGAACACACGCACAGCTACGCGTACCTACATAGAGCTGCAGACGATTCCGAATGCGCGTTACATTAACGCGCGTGCGTTTGTCGTGCGAAAAAATCCAGCAGAGGCAGTAGCAGCAGCAGCAGCAGCGTGTGTTCAACAATAGCCCGCGCCACGAATGAGGGATCCAAAAGATTTAGCTGTCTCTCTTTCCAATTCCCTTTCTCACTCTTTCTCTGTATTTCTCGCGTTGCAGTGCCATGAACTCGCGCGAGCGCTTAAATCCTCGCGCGCAAGTGTTTAAAGCCGCGTAAATACGTATAAATATACAAGGCGCGATGCGACACCACTTTTACTGCTGGTGCCGGGGCGTGCGTCCGTGATTTTGTCGCTGCCACCATGCGAGCCCCCGGTGCACTTTCTGCCCGAGCTTTATTATACTTATGCCTCGCGATATACCTATACCTACTTCGGGGAAAAAACATACGCGTCGAGTGATTTTTCTGTATACACGCCTTTCAAAACTAAATTCTCGCTACTTTCTCTCTTTTCCAGATACACCGGAGTTTGCGATAACAAGGCTACCTGGTTTTGGGACTCCTATAATTGAGGGCATGTCAGTCAGCCTGAAGTGCGACGTGGACAGTAATCCGCCCAGCTTACCCATATGGCAACGAGGTACGTGTGCGCGTGTGTGCATGCAGTTCTGCACTGGCTACGGCGTGCATGGGACAGCTCGGCGTCGAGCTCGCAAATATATATTTGACATTAGCCGCTTGCATCTTCTTATATGCTAAATTATTATTTTTTGCTTAAAACGTCAAAATGTACGATTTACGGCATTTATGTATGACTCGCACACAGCTAAATATGAAATTGAATTTTCGCAGACGATGGAGCGCCGCCGGTGGAGCAGAGCGAGGAAGGCTGGCTGAATTTCACGAAAATCAGCCGAACCGACAAAGGCTGGTACAAGTGTTACACGCGCCACATGCTCGGCATTTACACCAGCATCGGCTACTATCTCAACGTCAGATGTAAGTGTTTACGCTGTGGCGCTAAGCGATAAATTGAAAAATTATAAAACTTTGCTCGATAAAGAGAAAAAGGTTCACTACTCTACCGGGCCGTAATCGAGAGCTTTGAAAAAAATCATTCGCCGATATTCCATTTCCATTACCCGTTAAAGCCAATCGTATATACGTTACACGGGTATAATGTACAGTAATGGTGCAACTGCGCTGGCGTTGCAGCGCGTGTACTTTACAGAGAGCACACACAAGATTCAATGCCATTATATCCTTTATCTATAATTTGATATAATTGCACGCAGAGCTCTCGCGTGAGCTCGGTAAGATTACAGCCCTGCACAGTATGCGGGCCGTATATAGAGTCAGCGCGGCGCGGTATATATACACGAGCGGGGAAATAGTATATGAGATCTCCCTCAGGATCATTGAGCATCGAGCCGTATTTGGATGTGCGAGTGAGTGCTCGAGCACTCGTCTAGCGTACGCAACAGCACACACATACAGGCTTAAAGCTCGAGAGAAGGAACGATCGTTATCCGCAGCTCCTCCGTAATATGTACGCTCGAGCTTGCACGAGTAGCACGTAGTAGTCCGTCTCGTAGCGGCGCTGCTGCAGTAGTTATCGATAAATTTCTAAACCGTCTATTAAGTGCCTATTTAAATCGCAACTACCTCGACTCGATCCCCGCACGCAGATTTCCGCGAATTAGACATCAGAAGCTTTTTCATGATTAATCGAGGGTGATGTAAGTAACGTCGATAACGTATAAATTACATGCTCTCTCGACTCGCTCGTACGTTACGTACGTTTGCAGCGTGCACGCGTATAGATGCAGGAGCGCGAAGCGACTCGAGACGAAGAAAGAGACAGAGAGAGAGCCTACATGTATGTACCTTTCTCCGCATTTCTGCGCTGCACCGCAGCTGTGCGCGATACGCGAGCTGAAAATTATTAGCACATCATTTGATACTCACTTCAACTGCTATGAACTTTGAAAGTTCAGCCTTGCGCGTGCCGACAACGCGAAGTCTTACGTGCGGAGAATTTGATTTTACGTGATAAATTTATAATGAGCTTCAAGACTCGACGAGGGACCGCATATAATATATTATATATACAGAGATATACTTGCGGAGCAGTCGCGTAAGCTACGATGTAAAGCCTGCGAAATAATTTCTGGGATATTATTTGATTATTGTTGTGCGCGTGGCTTGATGAATACTGAGAATCGTTAAAAATGGAAAAACGAGAGATAGCGAAGAAAAAAAGAAGCTCTGTAGTAATCAGATCGCGATTGGCTTCGCCAACTTTTTTGTGAGTCGAGAGAAGTTTTTCTTTATTTATCGGCTTTCCAAAGGGAAGAGCTAAGAAAATACGTAATTAGGCCTAACTCGACGATTTTATATTGCCTGCTTTTTTTTCTTCATTCAATCGCGTTGGACCAGTGAATACATGATATTTGCGCCCAATAAAAAAGTAATAAAACTTTCTCGACTACGCTTCGCTAATTAGTACGGCAGAAAAGGAAAGTCACGCGGGCAATACATAATCGATTCTTTTCTTCTTCTTCTCTCATTTCCAGTTGTTCCGGAAGCCGAGACGCAGGCGAAGCCGCTCAACGAAATAATAACGAGCGACCCGAGAAAAATCGAGGTCCGAATAGGAGGTGACGTAACGCTCGACTGCGACGGCGGCTGCTGGGGTCGAGGACCATCCATGACACCAGCGGGCGGTCCGGGCCGCCTGACGCTCAGCAAAGTCGTGTATCAAGACGCCGGCGAGTATCGATGCGTCGCGCCCGATCGTAATTTACAGGGGGCTTGGAGGGCTCAGCTACCTTATGAAATTAAAGTTACCGGTGAGTGGCTTTATATGGACTTTTTATTCTGACGACATTGACAACGAAATGCATTCCTGTTCCTGTACCTATACTAATAATAGTAAAAAACAACAAACGAACTGCGCAGTCAGCCGATTCTTTGTTGTTCTTTTTTTGTGAGTTGAAATACGCCAGACGGAAAATCCACGGGCACAGCACTTTCGCTTGCGTCAGTAACAGACGCTTGGCCGAAAGTCAAGAAAATCACATTACCGTTATGCAAGTTTTTTCCAAACTCGATTCGCTTGATTTTGTCTTTGCCAAATCTATGTCTCACGGTGCATAGGCTCGTTTCATGTTTTTTTTTCGCCGCAATTAATCGCAAACGCGGGAGATATATTTTTCGTCGCTGCATTCTCGATTCGCTCGGTTTTTTGAAAAGCACACGCCATGATGCTCAATCGTATATGTATTTTTTCGATCGCTGCATCGCAGTCACTTCGTGTATGTATTCTGGACGAGTAAACTTCATGGCAAAGTTTTTTCTCGCGCGAGATTTTCGTGCGTGTAGAAAAATTTTCAGCAAGTTGAGCGGTGCGTGAAATATATATCTTCCAGAGAATTCATCCGATAAATTTGTTTTTCTTTTAAAACTTTCTCATTATTTTCATCGTTTCGAAGAGTTTATACACGCGCTTGTATTTATGTAAACATGTTTATGGCTGTTTTCTGGAGCAAAAAATATCTTTGCTTATCGTCTGCGTGTCGCTCTTCATTCCAAAAAACTTTTTAAAAGCTCATCAATTTCAACACATTTATGCATTTTTAAATTATCACGATATTAAAAACTTTTCATAGCGCAAGTGCGCCAGTTTGCTCGGAAAACACCGGTGGGATTTTCTTTCTGTTGTTTTTACAAATGTCGAAATATATTTTTGGTATAATGGTCGACAGAAATCGCGGAAAAAAGCTCAACAAAAATATTAAATTTTACTTCAGAGTCGGCATCCTCTTACCACTATTACTTGTAAATGTCCTGCCAACGCTCTTAACAATCTCCCTTGCTTTTGGCTCGCGTTACGAAAAATCACTCGGCAAACTTTTCTATACCTTTAGCTGCCATTCTCGTCTTGAAAAAATCTCCAACCACATGAAATATTTGCTCGAAATTGTCATCTTTTTCCATTTCCGTTAGTATCTCCCTCTCTTTGTGTATCGAAGTCGTGGACACGCTTCACCACATACACTCGCACAAAGTTCAACGTCGCGCGTGTCCAGCTAAACGGATCACGAAAAGAATATAAGCAGCGCGCATACCGCTCCAGCAGGCGATCGTTCGACTGTAAATTTTTCCGCGCTATCCGAATATTTTATTCAACTTTGAGGCGCGCGTGTAACGCGCAAACAGCCATTCTTATCGTCGCGCTTGACGCGCGGAGGATATCGATACTTTGAGCGCGACAAATAAAAAAACTGGCAGATTCAGGAATACAAAAAAAAGAGGAGAAAAAAGGGCGAAATAAAGCTCGCGAGAGAAGAGTTTCGCATTACATAATTTATCGTCAAACGGGTAAACATCTACATGTATATACGTTTATATACGCGTATAGGGTAGAGCTTGAAAAATGAGCCTCCTAGCGTCTAATTTATACGCGTAAGCCGACATAATGTGCTTGAGGCCGGAGATCAAAGTCTGCTACGATGAGTAATAATAATTGGCTTCTGTATGCGAAGGGCGTACACAGACAATGAGAACTCGATCGAGCCCGAGCCTCTCATTTTGTCCTCTCTCCCTCTCACGGGTTTCGTATCGGTATACGCTCGTACATCATTTGTAGTCGGCTCGACTTTCCACCTTATTTCGCTCGTTTTAGCCTCGAGAGCAGCAGCAGCAGCAGCAGCAGCAGCAGAGAGCACCAGCTCGAGATTTCGTATGATAAAAAAAAAAGTGAAAAAAGAGGGAAATTCGAGATAGAACTGCGAGAACGAGGCGGAAAAAAACGTTCCTTTGGGACAGTTTGACAACCCGAGCTAGATGTATATATGCGAATAGGCGTTTCTCACTTTGTCAATGTGTGTAATACATGACCCCGATATAGCTGGCCTCCAGCTATACGCTCGAGGGCTATATTTAAGCATGTAGTCATTGAAGCAATTTTATACAAAAAGAAATTTTTTTCCCCATTTTTCAAGACGCTCTGGAAGCAAAATTATTTCTCGCATCATTTCGTATTACCGGGCTTTACCTAGCTCTACTTTTTTCCGTTAAACTTTTGTGTAAATAAACTTTGGTGAATAAAGCACGAGCTCTTTTCTCCCGTTCGTATGGCGAAGTTTGGAATACGCGGGATTATTAAGTTATCTGGTCTTTTGTTTTCGCTTTGCGCAAGACGCGCGCGGCACAGTTTCTTCTTCGTTCGTATATCGAATGAATGACAAGCGGACTCGAGATGCGCCTCTGTCTCCGAGTTATATATCGGCTGCTTACCATTTCGTTGCTGGCGGGTCAAAGGGAGAATAAAGAAGTTTTCGCAAAAGCTCGTTTCTATATCGAAGTGTAATATTTTCATAATTTCCACAAGGTTGATTGGCGTGTTACAACGACAGCTCGAGCGTTTCGTATTGGGTTGAGAATCCAGCGATTTATACGTAGAACTTGGTATCGGTAATTTCGTCGCGTAGATGCAAATCCAGTCCGATTTGTTACGAAAAGCTCGAAGCGAAATAAGCAAAATGTCACGTCAGATTTTGTCTATGCGTGCGCTCGTATTACACGGTAAGCTCGAGCGGCAACGCGCAACTGAGGCGAAATAAGAACCAGGAAAAAGGAAAAAATGCGAGAATCGTGGCCAGAGTATCACGAGGCTGTAATCTCGTAAAGTCACCGGGGCGCTCGCGTACCTGGAGCGCGAGTTTCGTATTCATATTCTGCAAGCTTGCCCGTATATGGAGAGGAAAGGTGAAACGGTCAGATTTATAATATAAACCAGGAGCTAAGGAGAAATGATCCAGATTCCTAGATCTTGGATTCGTGTATCAAATTTTAACAAATTTTTCGATTTTTTTTTCATTTCATTTACAAAAAAAATCGACGTAAAAATATCAAAGAGCCAAAAAAAACTATACAAAAATCGGGTATAAAATAGAGACTACGCGCTGATTAAGGGCCAGACATACCCACTCAGTCGATAACGCCAGGCTACCAAGCAATTTATGTAAAATTAAAAAAATTGGGAATGATATTCGCGTATCTAAGAGTAGAGGCATATTTCTAATACACTTATTAACATCCTGGCCGAGTTTCATCCAAATCCATACATTATTGAAGGAGAAAAATGAGGACAAAAAATATTGTAACCTAAAAATTATTATTGATTATGATTATTT